>BRYE01000007.1:9662885-9665385 GCA_030159115.1 Actinidia arguta var. hypoleuca
TAATTATAATTTACATATATAAGAATTAATCTTGGTTGGATTAGGAGTCCTTATTTACGTAGGAAGTCTAATCATACTTATTATTTGGTACCTACTTTAGCCTTTATATATATGCATTCTATTAGCAACCTGGGTTACGAGATATTCTGAGATTCACGTTTTAGAAAAAGAATCCTAGCAGTCGCAAACCCACTCTCTAGGCGTGTGTGAAGATGTGAAGAATATAACATAAGGCTTGAGGTTGTGATCGAGCGACTGATATTTGTTGTTGTTCGGAATCAACGAGGGTATGATTTTAATCATGTAAATTAATCTCTACTAATTAGATCAATTTTTTTGTGTTATGCATATGTACTACAACAGGGTTGTGGAAAATTTCGCAATCCCCAACAAGTATAACTGCCCAAAGAAAAGAAAGTGATCAGATGTAAATGAGTATTTTCCAAGAAGGAAGATACTTCAGGAGTCATATTCAAAACTAGACTCGTGGCTAAAGACAACGCTCAGAAAGAAGGAATAGACTACAATGAGGTATTTTCTCCTATTGTCAAGCATTTGAATATTCAGATTTTACTAGCTTTGGTTGCTCAGTTTGATCTTGGGTTGGCTCAATTTGACGTCAAAAACGCATTCCTCCATGATGATTTGGAGGATGAGATATACATGTCTCAGCTAGATGGGTTCAAAGTACCTAGCAAAGAACAATTGGCATGTCGATTAAAGAAATCTTTGTATGGCTTGAAGCAGTCTTCGCGGAAGTGGTATAAAAGATTTGATCAGTTCATAGTGGAGCACAAATACACAAGAAGTCAGTTTGATCATTGTGTGTATTTCCACAAACTCCATGATGGTTCCATAATATATTTGCTCTTATATGTGGATGATATGCTAATCCTATCTAAGAGCAAGGTGGAGATTTACAGATTGAAAGCTCAATTCAGTTAGGAATTTAAAATGAAGGATCTTGGCGAAGCCAAAAAAATTCTAGATATGGAGATTAAGGGGGACAAAGTGAAATGTACAGTTTGGTTGACTTAGATTCAGTATCTGCAGAAAGTTTTATAGAGATTTGGCATGGATGGTTCAACTAAACCTATCAGTACATTGTTGGTCTCTCACATCAGATTGAGTGTTTCTATGTCTTAGAGTACGAATGAAAAGCAAATGGCTAGTGTTCCTTATGCTAATTGAGTTGATGCTCTAATGTATGTTATAGTTTATACAAGACTGGATGTTTCACATGTTGTTAGCATGGTCAGCAGGTATATGCACGACCCAGGGAAAGTTCACTAGATGGTTGCGAAATGGATTCTACGGTATATTTATGGTACAATCGATGTTGGTTTGAAATTCCAAAGGAATGACAAATTGGGTCAGTTTTCAGTTGGTTATGTTGATTCTGATTATGCTGGTGATCTTGAAAAATGACGATTGACGACTGGATATGTTTTTACTATAGTTGGTGGACTGGTTAGTTGGCGTTTTACTTTTCAGTCTATAGTTGTTTTGTCCACGACTGAGGTAGAGTACATGGTAATGACAAAAGCTTTTAAGGAAGCTATCTCGTTACATGGTTTGATCAATGACAAGGGATAAAGTTTTTTATGATAGTCAGAGCGCTATATGTTTAGCGAAGAATTATGTTCATCATGCTCGTACCAAACACATTGATGTTAGGTTCCATTTTGTTCGAGAAATTTTGAATGAATGAGATATATTGCTTAAGAAGATCAATACTACGGACAACCGTACTATATGATGACAAATGTTGTTTTTGATATCAAGTTTCAACACCGCTTGGAATTGATCAATATCTTCCCGCAGCGTGGCGCATTGGTGGCAGCGTTACTCTGTTTGAGAGAAGTTTCGCCAATGTGAAAATTGTTGGATTTGGCTTCAAACTCCCTATTGGCTTTAGATTCAAAATCCTAGTTGGATTTAGATTTAAACACTCGGCCTGTAAAAGGACTGAAAGTTCCAAATATATTATCAAAATAGAAAAATCTATTTTCTCTTTTAAGTCCGTTTCTCTCTCTTAGACTTTATGTTTTTCTGGTTGAGAGAGTGAAAACTTTAGAAATATGTTTTTTGTTTCTCTAGTATAGTAAACAACTGCTACTTGAAGACGTAAATAATTTTGTCGAACCTCGTAAATTATTGTGTCTCTGTATGCGTGTTTGATTGGTAATTCAATTTTGAGCACAACAAAACAATTAATGAATTTACCGAAACAAAGTTTAGAAAGTTCAAACGAGTCCAATTAGTTAAAATTGACTAAAACTGCTTCAGACATTTGAGTCTAAATCGATCAACATACGACTGAGGGCCGATCAACGGGTCTTCATCAAAATGTTCAGACTGACCTACTACTGATGGTCGGTCCGTGGAATTTCAGTCGACCAAAAAAATCGCAATTTCTACATTGCGTCTTTGATCCGTTCTTTGCCAGATAAGAAGGATCTTCATGGTCATGGACAATTAAAAGTCACGCAAGGAACAT
>BRYE01000007.1:9675385-9680385 GCA_030159115.1 Actinidia arguta var. hypoleuca
AAACTAAAACATAATCTTTTCTTTCGTAAGAGTCCTGAATACATTTAGCGTATCCATCAAGCCTTTAAACCTCTAAGTTACCCCAAATGGACAAATGGTGTCTCGTGAGGGCTTCTAGTGATGATACCCACAAATATCACATCATGCAATATATTAAAAATAGTTTAATAATAGCTTCTCAATACAATACAATACAAAGATTTCAAATCAACCCAATTATGCCATGTAAATCAATGCAATATAAGCGAGAGATTCAAGTGTAATAGTGTTAAAGTCGTATTTCCTAAAGATAAGTCATCTTGCACCCCATAACAACAACCGCCAGTCTCAATTCAAAGCTCACAAGTCATACACTCTCAATAATAGAACACACAGGTTACTCTAAAAGAATTGCTTGTTATATGAGTAACTGTAAAAGTAATGTAAATAGAGCAATCCCAATTTTAAAAACTATAAAAATATAAAGTGTGTCGACTTGGCATAGCTTCACGAAGAAATGTTCACAGTCAATGCAGTAGTTATGAATTTAACATGATGGCTTTTACATAGGAGAACTCAAACACTCATGCAATTCTGGTATTGGAGACTTGGTTGTTATAATCATGGTTGTGTATCATCGATTCGCGCAACATATATATTAAATCTAACTCACGCATAAACGTTACAAGGCAGCGTATATACTGAGTATGACATTCAAGCATAAGCGTTACCGAACATAATAGGATGCTCAAGTTTTTGAAAGCATTTAGAACAAAAAAGAAGAAGAATAAAAATAAATAAGATCTAACGGTGAAAATATTTTACTTCTATTGTTCATCATTTATCCCAATCGATCTTCACAATCGATTCCAAGTTAATAAAACTAGCCACTCATGGCTATGGAACATGAGTAACAAAGTATGGTATGCATTCTAATATATAAATGTTGATATGAATGATTAAAATTGAAAAACATAAATTAATGGAAGAAAAATTATAAATAAATACGAATAATTGAACAAAATGTAAATCGAATTCATTAAATGTGAATGTAAATTTATTTGATTACAAAAATATTAAAAAGGGTGAATCTCTAAGCTAGAAAGCTGTAAAAACCCTAAAACAAACGTATATCGTTCATAAAATCGTAAGAAAATATATATATATAACACAAGTCGAGTCCTAGTAGGATTAGGAGTCTCTCCCCAATTTTCTTCTTAGTGTTCAAATGCTACTTCCTTTACATTTCTAGCGTTTGAACGCTACGAATAATTTCTCCAAATTTCCTTCACAACGTTTGAATCGGTAAAAATGCCTTGTTATCAGTGTTTGAACAGTAAGTACAAAAGGTTTTCCCAGCATTCGAACGGTGCACAAAGCGTTTGAACCCTAAGGCTAAAATCCCTTTTTTAATTCTCTGTGCGTTAGAACGCTGCACAGAGGTGTTCGAACCTTAACTTGTCAATTCTTCTTCTCAACGTTCAAACCTTAATCTCTTTTGTTCTTTGGCGTTCGAATGATAAGTGCAATTCTCTCTGAATTCTTCCCAGTGTTTGAACATTGGTTTCTTCATGCAATTAACGTTCGAATGATCAGTGTAATTCCAGGCAATTTTTACTTTTTTTTCTTTTTTTTCTTCATGAGTCGTTTTGAAGCTCTTGGAGTCCAATTCTTATGATGCTTGTTAGATGTGATTTTGCATAACTTTGTCAAATCTTTACAACAGTGTATCTTCCATTTCATTATGGGCTTTGGGTGAAAACTTCCACAATTCTGAACAACGGTCCTCGATAAGCGTGGACGCACTCCGAATCACTTTGATGGCTCCAAATCTTTCTTTTTATCAAAATTTACCTAGAATGAACTTAGACACAATGTTAAGTACAAAACAAGAAGTAAAAGTATATAATTAAACTACTTTAGGGCCAACTTAGATCGGTTTAACAACGCTTGGACTACAATTACGCAGTCCAATCAAGCGAGAAACTCCAATTATAATTTTGAGATAACAACGAGAGTGCAATTATATTCTTTAGTAGACTGCATTTTAATTTATGGAATTGGAAAATTTGAGGTTGGATTATTATTTCTTGTTTCCATAAGAAGCTCATTCCTTGTTGATTTCTAGGGTCCCTATGTAACATATAAATATACTAGTCTCTCTATAGGGTTATGTGTTTTACATATATTATTCTAGAAAAACACAAATAGATTAAGGGCAAATGAATTCAGTTTTGGGAGCCCATACTCCGGTCGAGTTCGTGCATAAGGGGAATACAATAGAAAATCATAAATTTTTGAGTTCGTGATCAGAGATCTAATTCTTTTTTGTTTTTTTGGTTGTAGCGAGATCAAACTAGAGAGATCTCGCATGTATAATCTCTTATTCTGCAGTTTACGATCATACAAATTAAAAAAATATATATGTTCAATCTTTACGCAATATCTTGAGTCTTTAGTCTTGAATCCCAAAGTAGATAGAAAAAGTTCAAAAGTTTTATGTGGATCATGGAAAAAGCTACAATACACACTCATTATTTATGGTATATGGTGCACACCCCATTTAATAGCTATTAGATGAGAAACTTTTAGTCTGAACCTTTAAATAAATTAGTAACTAATAATGGCAACTTGAATGGTCGATTAAACTTACATTTATAAATCGTATTGGTTTGATTATGATTTTTTTGTGGTCATTGTTCTGAAATATTTTTTATGAATAGATTTTTTATGAATTCTATTGGTATGCTTAGTATTTTATGAATTTTTATGGTTCTTCTATGAATTCTTATGGATATAATCATAAAAGTAATTTAATCACTTCAAAACATAATTGTTGTGGAGTACACCAATTTAAAGTTTACTTTTATAAATTTTATTAGTTAGGTTATGAATTGTTTTGGTTTATGTTGTGGTAGAAATTTGGGGTGAGTAACCAACAGTCAAAAATACTTGTGACCTCAAAAATGACTCGAGTGACATGCATAAGTGAACAAATGTGACCGGCCAGGATGAGGCCGCTCAAAAATCCTTTGGTGTAGAGATCAGACCAAGGCGAATAAACTAGATAAAAAAAACTCAAAGCTCTCAGAGTGAGTAAGCAAGGGTTAAGTTGTACCTTTTTGTGATAGAGGGATGGACCTTTTTATAGATAGAGAGTGAAGAGCCGTGTGAGAAGATTTAGGAGAGATCTTCAAGTGACTAAGTATGGAAGGAGATCTCGTGGATATCAAAGATAAAATAGGAAGATGCCATAGAACAAACCTCGAGTATAGGTGACGTAGTGGAGAAAGGGTTTTATGGAAGTGGATTCCTCATGGAGGTGGTCTTCGGGCAGGCAAAGGAATTGACCTCACCTATTGGCGATATAGAGATCAAATGGCGTGCTATCACAAATATTGGCGACATTCGCGATAGTGGTGTGGTGATACGATCCTTAGGATAGTTAGATAGATTTATTGGCGACCAATATAGTTGTGTGGTTCCTTTGGGCGATGTGCCCAACTTAGAACATCATTGGTGGCGATTTTACCCCACATTAGTAGCCCCTACTCGAGATGCCGAGGTGAGATACTTGGGATCTTCGAGTAGCAAGTCAAGCAACTCAACTTTGATGATGTAGGCATGCAATGATGGCACATCTTTCTAGGATGACATGTGGATGAGAGCATTAATGGCGGAATGACTTTTTGGCGAGAACGACAATTTCGATCTCGGAATTAGAAACATCATGTGATCCTAGCCATTGGAGTAGATAAATCTCAGCCCTTGATGCCTCTTAATAATAGGGGTACCATATACATTTGCACTTTTTTTGCTTTTGTTGTCAAACTGCTGCTCCAGCTCTGATGTTTACCTTTCCATCGTCATCTCGTGCTCGCCTCCTTGTCCTTAGCTCAGTAAGTAACAACAACTTAATTTGTTTTCTACTTCTATTTTTGTAGTGTATGTCCAGTAGAGCTGACGTAGGAGACTTAGATAATTCGCTGCCCTCTTGGATCTCGGACCACTTAGGAGAGAAATCATACATGGCAGACAAAGTTAACCAACTTTTTTCTTCCCCTAAGGAGGATTCTCCTAATCCTGAGGGTAGTCCCTAAGTTACCATCTTTCCTCCGATTAAGAGGGAAACTACCGTTATGACTCCAGATAAGGTAGATCTTCTTAGAGAGCTTTATTCCTTTCCTCCAAGCATTCAAATTAGGGTACCTGAGGAGGATGAAACCATACCTTCAACTCGTCCGGGCGAGGTGGCCTTTTACAAGGCCGCCTTTCATGTCGGTCTATGTCTTCCATTTCATCCTATTATTAGGAGAATTCTCTATTTCTATAATATTTGTCTTGCCTAGCTCATCCCCAATGCTTGGCGAAGCCTTGTCTATGCGGTGGTGGTGTGGTGAGGCCATAAATTATCCCTCTCCCTCAATAAGTTTAGAAGCCTATTTGGTTTAAATAAAAATCCAAAGCCAGACTCTGGATGGCTATACTTCAAGGTAAGGTTGGGGAAGAACCTGCTCGAAGGGTATCCCAATAACATCAAGGGATGGAAGAAGTTCTTTTTCATCTTGGGAGACTGAGAGTTTTTCTCATGAACATCTAGGGATGCTAGAGTTCCAAGGGTTTTGAGGGCATGGGGGGACCCAAGTCGATTTATCTTTACTGAGTCGTTCCTTTAATTGACAAGTATAGCACCTTTGTTGTGACTAACAATTGTTCCTCCCCTTTTTAGGTAAACACTACAATAAACTGCCTATCTTGTCCACGACCGAGCAGGAAAATATCGACAGGATCTTGGACTATATATAAGATGTGAACTTCTTCACTATTAAAGAGGTTCTTGAATCCAAGGCTTTCCATAGGTGCTTCATGCTTGGCTCAAACTCAATGGCATCCAATGAAGGAAAAAATGGTTAGGACACACCGGCAGGTAGGGTAGCTCCAATTTTGGGCAACAAGGGTGAGTCTCAACATTTTTTGAGATAAACCTTGCCAAAGTGACCACTTCTGAGGTAGTTCAATGC
>BRYE01000007.1:9702885-9705385 GCA_030159115.1 Actinidia arguta var. hypoleuca
ATACAGACCAAAAGTTGCGCAATCATAGAAAAAATTGTACGTTTGAACTAAAACTTGTACACTTATGTTAAAATTTGCAAAATTGTATCAGTTGTATCAAAATCTATACACATGCAAATAATTTTCAACAATTGGGACATTTTTTAATACAATTTGCACCCAAATTTGTCTAATTTTAAAAATTTTTGCACAATTTGATTAAATTTTGAACAATTGTAATAAATTTCCAAATTTGAATCAAAATTTATACTGAATTTAGAACAAAAGTTGTACAATTGGACCAAAATTTACATATTTACACCAATTATACCAAATCTCCACATTTGTACTAAAATTGTTCCAATATTTGCACACTTTTTATTTTACATAATTTTATATTCAATATAGATTTTATTTAATAGATCTCGACGAGCACGTTCCAAAAATATAAATTTTATTAAAAATAAATATTTACAACAAAAGTTATACTAATTTAAATTTTAAAGTACAAAAAAATAAATATGGGTTGCATTTATATGGGCACCATTAGGTGGTACACATATCACTCCCTCTTCTAATCTTTAAAATAATTAGTGGGTGAGAGCACGTAGGTAAACTTACATAAAGAACTTAAATAGTATTAAGTTGGAAAAGGATAATTATCCCTAAAAATTACTTAAGTTGACCCAAATGACCACATAAACCAATACCCAAAATGGTCACAAACAATGTCACAGATGGCTTTTCTGTCGAACATTAATTTTCGTAAGAACGGTTGGTTGATCGTGTTCAAATCCCAGAGAAAATATTCTAGTGATGCAAGGTTTATATTGATACACAATGAATGGTTACGTGGCGAAATATAATTTGGGGACAGGGGACACAAACGGGGCAGAGGATCTGAAGCCAAACTTCATGATCACTGGACAATTAGAAGTCACAGAAAAAAAAAACTTCCTTTCTAAGATGCGCACAATTAAGAAAGGAGAGAGAGAGAAAGTCAGCAATACTTTATTTCTACCATGTAATTGCAAGGACTTGAGAGGGCTCAAGCAAAACATTTTTCCACGCGTCTGCAAAGACTTTTTAAACCTTCAACTTCGGCTATGTTTGGGAGATTAATATTTCACCCACCACCTAGGCACATCATATGACATTAAATTGAGGAATTCTATCATTGAAGCAAACACAGCCTAAGCGTTGATTCATCAGTCTTGAGTCTTCTCTACGCTGCTTTGATTTCATTTATTCAACAAACCTACAAACTAAGTCCTTAAATATAACAACCTGCCATTTCTCAAAACCAAAAAATGAAGCAGCAAACATTTTTGTTCCTTTCCATGGCGGCTATATACACACCAATCTCTTTACTCCTCCTCTTCCTCTCTCTATTTTACACAGCAGAAGCTCAACACAGATACGCAAATATAACCCTAGGCTCTTCTCTAACACCCACCAGCATCACCAACTCCTCGTGGCTGTCACCCTCCGGTCTCTATGCCTTCGGATTCTACCCGCTAGACAACGGCTATTATGTCGGAGTTTTTATGGCTGGAATTCCCGAAAAGACCGTGGTGTGGACTGCCAACCGAGACGATCCCCCTGTCCTGAGCAACGTCACCTTGGTCTTCAACGACGGAAGGCTTTTTTTGCAAGGCCAAAACACAGGCATTATAGATCTTTCCGAAACTGCTTCTGCAGCCTCCATGCTCGACTCAGGCAACTTCGTGCTCTACAATTCCGATCAGGACATAATTTGGCAGAGTTTCGAGCACCCAACTGACACCATTGTCCAAGGTCAGCGTCTCTTAGCTGAGAAAGAGCTGGTTTCAAGTGCTTCGGAAATGGACCCCTCGACAGGGACTTTCATTCTGAAAATGCAAGGCGACGGGCACCTTGTCCAATATCCGGTGAAATCTATAACAACCCCAGATGCTTATTTTGCGACGGGAACAGCTGGAGCCGGAGATAACGTCACCCTCAATCTGGATGACGATGGTCATCTCTATCTCTTGAATGGAAGTGGGGTTAACATCTTCAATCTAACCAAAGGAGAATCAACGGAAGAGGTAAATATTTATATGATGAAACTTGATGCGGATGGAATCTTCCGAGTCTATTCACGAACCTTGGATAAGGTAGGGAATTGGTCGGCTAAGTGGGAATCTACAACGGACAAGTGTAGGCCCAATGGCCTGTGCGGCCCTAATGGTTTTTGTGTCTTAATAGATACGAAGGCTGATTGTAGATGTCTTCCGGATTTTGAATTTGTAAATCCAGGGAAGTGGGCATCCGGTTGCGAGAGGAATTTTGTTACCGACAGTTGCAAGAACACTGATGGTGTCATCAACTTCACCATGCGCCCATTGGAAAATACCATATGGCAAGATAATTCATATTTTGTCGTGCGGGAATTGATTAGTAGAGAAGACTGTGCACAACGCTGTTTGCAGGACTGTAATTGCGAAGCCGTTTTCTACAAAGAAGGAGAGTGCAGAAAACAAATGCTTCCTCTAAAAAA
>BRYE01000007.1:9720385-9722885 GCA_030159115.1 Actinidia arguta var. hypoleuca
GCGTCCAGGAATGCATCAAACTGTGTAATATAAGGCCACCCCTTATTCTCTCAAAGGTACGCAATCTATGCCATTCTAAGAAAATACTATATCTCGCTCTACATTCACTTGCTACCTCCGGTCCTTTAACTTGACCATCGGAGAGCCATCCTGGGTGGTCTTTCTCATTGTTATTTTCTTTTAGTTCAGCCCAGCCACTGTCAATGCCTAGGAATCATCGTCAATCGCCATTACGCTGTCGCTGGTGTCTATCTTTGATTTTTTACTTTATATTTGATAACCCAATACCCCACACCTACTAATCATTGGTGTTTCACTCATGGGATTTTCCTTCACGATGTTGGCAAATTTAGGAGTTCTTATTTACAAATACCAAGTCTATGAATATAAAAAGATCTCTAAGAAAAGGAATTTTGAGTTGGATGAACATTTCGTTCTGCGAAGTTTGGGAACTCGAGCAAGTGATAGGCTCTTGGTATATTAGTACATGAAAAATGGCTCACTTGTAGATTTTTTTTGATTCATAACTGAAAGATGGCCATGTTGGTATGATAGAAAAAGAATTGCTCTTAACATTGCACGGGGCATCCTATACATGCACGAAGAATGTGAGACACCAATCATCCACTGCGTCATAAAACCCCAAAACGTACTTATGGACAAGCATGGGTGTGCTAAAATCAATGACTTTGAATTGGCAAAACTGTTGAAGTTAAACCGGACAAAAACATTTATCGGGATCAGAGGAACGAAGGGTTATGTTGTGCCTTAATGGCATAGAAAAGTTCCAGTAAATATTAATTTCAAGCTTGAAGTTCCAAGGTTTGACCTAATCATTTTCGAAGTCTGCTCTCTCCTAATTACGCTTTATCCCAAGATCAACTATCTCTCAATGCAGCTCTTTGAACTCCTAATGAAGAAGTTAATTTTTTGAGTTATTACTCTCACATTCTTTATAATATTAGTCTATATATACCATACATATGACTTTATAATCTGTGTGGAAAAGGAGTGAGTAGAGTGTGAGCAAAGAGAGAAAATCATAAAGCTTGAGAGAGAGAGAGACAAACTTGTAATTTGTAAATTTCTTTCCTTGTATATTGAAAACGTTGCCACTTGAGAACGTAGGCAAATTTTATGAACCTCGTAAATATAGGTCTCTATGTGTGTGTGTTTCCATGGTTTCTGTTTGATTCTGGGCACAACAAATGGTATCATAGCTGAGGCGTAGTCCTGATTTTTTGCAATAGTGTTTGAAAACATTTTTGAGAATACCATCATCTTCGTCTTGAGGAGACGAATTTCCTCTTTAAAACTACGACTAAAACTCATTCCACACGCTCCCTCACACGATACCTATGCATTGGCACATGAGATGTACTCTCACCCACGGGCCAACAAAGGTTGAAGACAAGTGGGCCTCACTCGCCCACACGCAACCTAGTTCGGTGCTACATGCATTTGCACAATCAGCACCTTGTCAGCATCTAGTCAACTCTATGTCAGCAAACAAAATATCCTTCTTTGTTGACAGAATATTCCTTTCAAATGACAAAATATTCTCTTTGTTTGGAAAATTATAGATTAGTCCCTAAAGTTTGAAAATATTATATTTCATTCCCTGATTTTTGAAAAAAATTATATTTTAGTCCCAAACGTTTATGGAAATTAAGTTGGACCCTAAAGTTTTGATAATTATAGTTTAATCCTTGGACTTTCTGAATTTTTTAGTTTAGTTCGTCCAAAGTTTTCTTGCATTTCAGATTTATTTGTGAGGTCCAAATTTATGGATTTTGACCCATATCAGTTTGGGTGGAGCCAAAATTGCTAAGATGGCAGAAATTTCCAAGATTGCAAGTACTTCTACCATCTTTGGGCAAAGGACTATGATGCCCTATGCCAAATTTTAAGTGAAGAAATTTGATGGAACGAATAACTTTGGCATGTGGCAAGGCAAAGTTTTGGACGTTCTAACTTATCAGGAGTTGGATATTACCTTGGAGGATAAACCCGATGATATGTCAAAAAAGATTGGGTGAAGCTTAATTGCCAAGTTTGCTGGATTATCAGTTTGTGCCTTGCCAAAGACCATATATTTTTTATGAAGGAGACATATACTAAGGAATTGTGGGACAAACTTGAGAATAAGTACATGATCAAGAGTGTTGAGAACCACCTTTATCTAAAAAAGAATCTATTATATTTTTCAATACAAGAAAGGTACGTCCATGCATGAGTATTTTGTAAAATTCCAAAATTTTACAATATCTAATTTCTCTAATTAATATACAAATTACTCAATAAATATAAAATATGTACAATACATGTTAATTATGTGATTTTAATGTATGTTATGTCCCATGTATTAAGTATGATTGTTTTGAATTTTTTACGAAAATATGAGTTTTTACTCGAATATGATTTTCTGTTAAAGCGTAACAGAGAAATGGACATATGTCAAGCATGCAAGACAAAACTATGTGGACCAATAGGGACCACG
>BRYE01000007.1:9750385-9757885 GCA_030159115.1 Actinidia arguta var. hypoleuca
AAAAGTAATACTGAAAATATTATTTTGAATACCAAATTTCTGTAAAATAGTCATAATAGATAAAAATATTGCTTAACCAGTACGTTGGAACTCAATAGTGCGAAAAACAAGTTTTTATTTTTTTATAAATTTCAAGTGGAATCAATGTAATATGTAGTCAGAACATAATAATTAAGTTATTTCCTACCTTTTCACATATCAGAAGTGTACGAGATAGTAAATTTGTGTTTGCGTAGTTCTATAATTAACTTATTTTTTTATTTTGTAAAAACTTTGAAGCAATCACTTCAATTATTAATCCTGAAGATTGACTAGAATTGAGGATTGCCATATTTTTGTTGAAAATGGTTAAATCTCTTATCATCTCAGAATATAAAAGGATGTTCCGCAACGACCATGTAAATTGTCAAACCTTTTCTCATTCTAACATTTGAATAAGAGAAATTATCCATTCCTCAACCTTCAGGAAAGTTTATTTGTAACTATGATGGACCTGCATTGCTAGTATTCTGGTAAGACACGTATCAGTGTGTCTCCTTAGGTGGCTTGTGCAATTGGCAAAAAGTAAAAATACATTGGTAGTAATTGCAAATAGCTTTAATCACTATTTTTCCATTTTTATGGACCTCATTTCGTCAAAAATGTTGCCAAACTATCGATATTACTCTCTTAGGTGCCCTACTATTGCTAGTAGGTGTGCCCGTGCTGGTGGAGAGGTCGTTCAGATTATTTGAGGCTATTTCGGGCACATTATCATAACCCTCGACCTCAAACACTTCATATTTAGCCCCTTCAAAATCTTCTAAATTGTAATCACAAGGATCCATTTTTTAAAAAGTAAAATTTCAATAATAAACTACTAACGATATAGTAAAATAAATTTTGATACTAAGATACCTTAAGTCTGAAGTGCTTGAAATGACAAGATTCAACACTTCTCTAATAATTGAGAAATTTTGAGCAATCGAGTAATTGATATTTCTACAACACTTTCAAAAATTAAAATTGTATTGAGATTTGTAGACTATTGATAGTTAAGTATAAAATTGTTAGATTGAGTAAGAATTGAGTGAGGAAGAAGTATAGAGAATTAGAGATATTTATAGGAAATTTTGTGGGCTCATTTGATCAAAATATCCCAAAATAAGTCATTTATAGTTGTTATGGAGGGGTATTTTTTTCATTTATAGCCCAATTACTAATTTACCTCCAAAACTAGCCGTTATATAGTTATTGGGGGGTAAAAAGGTCAAAAAAGGCGAAAAGTGCAAAACTAGTCATTCAAGAAGGAAATGAATATAATTTAGCGTTACACTCTCTTTATTTATCATTCATACTAATGAGTGGATTCTAGATTCTCGTTGCGGCTTCCACATGTGTCCTAATAGGGGCTGGTTTTCTAGTTTTCAAGAGATTGATGGAGGTATTGTTCTATTGAAAAATGATAACAACTGCAAAACAAAGGAAATTAGTACAATCCAATTGAAAATACAAATGGTACTACCAGAGTTCTCACTAATGTTCGGTATGTACCGGACCTGAAGAAAAATCTTATCTCATTGGGAACTTTAGATACGAAAAGTTTTAAGGTTACCTTGGAAAGAGGAATCCTAAAAGTTGTCAATGGTGCATTGGTTTCCATGAAAGGTATTTAAAGGGAAAATTTATATTACTTGATTGGGAGTACTATCACCAAGAAAGTGGTAGTTTCTAATAGTTCAGAAGACAGTGAAGTAGACAAATCCATATTGTGGCACATGCACTTAGGGCATGTCGGAGAGAGGGCGTAATCCATGGTTAGCAAGTTCTCTTAAAGGGTGCCAAGATAGGAAAAATTGGTTTTTGTGAGCACTGCATTTTGGGAAAAGAAGCAAGAGTAAATCTCGGCACTACATTTCATACGACTGAGAGGGTCCTTGATTATGTTCACACAGACATTTAGGCTCCTACTACAATTGCATCTCTTGAAGGTAAAAGGTATTTTATGACATTTATTGATGATTATTCCAGAAGAGTTTGGGTCTATCCTATGTTTCAAAACAGTGATGCTCTTGAGGTGTTCATTGATTGAAAGAAAATGTTCAATACTCAAAAAGGCATGAAGATTAAAAAGTTCCAATCTGATAACGGTGGAGAATACATGTCCAATCCTTTCCTCAAAGTATGCTTGGAGGAAAGGGATAGTCAAACATTTCATTGTTCCAGGCACGCCACATCAAAATGGAGTTGCAAAGAGGATTAACCAGACACTGGTGGAGAAATCTTGGTATATGTTATCAAATGATGGACTAGAAAGGTAATTCTAGCCAAAAGTGGCAAATTACGCTTGGCATCTCATCAATAGGCTACCTTCTACAGCTATTGGTGGGAAAACATCGATGGAGCTATGGTTGCGCACCCCCTATAGATTATGATAAGCTTTGAGTTTTTGGTTGTCCAGCCTATTATCATGTCAAAAAACTTATTCTAGATCCTAGACCCAAGAAAGCCATTTTCTTGGGCTTTAGTTCAAGAGTTAAGGGTTATAAATTATAGAATTTTGACTCAAAGAAAATCATTCTGAGTAAGGATGTAACTTTTGATGAATCTAATATGTTGAAACAAGCAGACAAGAGAAAAAATAATTTTATATAACAAAAATTTGAACAGTCAAACTCTAATCAGGTAAAGACAGACACCTTGGATGTTCTCAGCAGCAAAAGTCCATTGCTTCCAATAAACCATGAAGGGTTATAAAGAAGCCATCACGATATACAAGTATGGTAGCATATGCAATTCCAGTCAATGAAAAGGTACCCTACACTTACAAAGAAGCCATGTAGAGTACAAAAAATAAAAAATGGAAGACAGAAATGAAAGAGGAAATGGAGTCACTTCACAAGAACCAGACTTGGGAGTTGATACAACTTCCTAAAGAAAAGAAAGCGATCGGTTGAAAATGGGTGTATGTTAGGAAGGAATATACTATAGAAGTCAAATTCAAAGCTAGACCGGTGGCTAAATACTATGCATAAAAGGAAGGAATAGACTACAATGAGGTATTTTCTCCAATGGTTAAGCATTCGTCTATTTGGATTCTATTAGCTTCGGTTTCTCAATTTGATCTTGAGTTGACGCAACTCGACGTAAAAAACTCTTTCTTACATGTTGATTTGGACAAAAAGATCATTATGGCTCAACCAGATGGGTTCAAAGTACCTGACGAAGAACATTTGGCATGTCGATTAAAAAGGTCTTTATATGGCTTGAAGTAGTCTTCATGGCAATGGTATAAGCGATTTGAACAGTTCATGGTGGAGCACGGACCATAAATACACAAGAAGTCAATTTGATTATTTTGTGTATTTTTGAAAACTCCTAGATGGTACCTTCATTTATTTGCTCTTATATGTCGATGGCATGTTGATAGCATCTAAGAGCAAGATGGAGATAGATAATTAAAGTTCCAGTTAAGTCAAGAGTTTGACATGAAGGATCACGGTGAAGCCAAGAAAATTTTGTGTATGGAAATCAAGTAGGACAGAATAAAAAATACAGTTTGGTTAACTCAGTTTCAGTATTTGCGGAGAGTGCTATAGAGATTTGGCATGGATGGATCAGCTAAACCTATTAGTACACTATTGGCCTCGCATTTCAAGTTGAGTGTTTTTATGTCTCCAAGCATAGATGATGAGCAAAAGTAGATGGGAAATGTTCCTTACGCAAGTGCAGCTGGTGCTTTGATGTATGCTATGGTTTATACGAGACCACACATTTCACATGTTGTTAGTATGGTCAACAAGTATATGCACAATCCAGGAAAAGAACATTGGTAGGTTGTCAAATGAATTATGCGGTATATTCATGGTGACGATCTAAATTGTAGTCAACGGTTGCGTTGTCTACTACTGAAGCAGAGTATATGGTTTCATGGTTTGATAAATTATTTGGGAATTGTTCAGGAGCATGTTAGAGTTCACTATGACATTCAGAGTGCTATTTGTTTAGCAAAGAACCAGGTTCATCATGCTCGTACCAAGCATATAAATGTTTTATTTTATTTTTTCTGGGAAATTTTGAATGAAGGGTACATATTGCTTGAGAAGATCGGAACTACGGACACCCCTGCTAAACACTGCTTAGACTTGATCAATATCATGATGCTTAAAGGTGTATTGGTGGCAGCATTACTCTGGTTGGGAGAAGTTTCGCCAATGTGGAGATTGTTGATAGTTCGTTTAACTTCAAGCTTAAAGTTTCAAGGATGACCCAATTATTTTCCAAGTCTGCTCTCTCCCAATGCAGTTGTTTCCTAAGATCAGCTCTCTCCCAATGCAGCTGTTTGAGCTCCCAAGGAAGACTTTAATTATTTGAGTTATTGCTCTCAGATTCTGTGTAATCTCAGCCTATATATACCTCAAATATTGGTGGCAGCGTTACTCTGGTTGGGAGAAGTTTCGTCAATGTGGAGATTGTTGATAGTTCGATTAACTTCAAGCTTAACGTTCCAAGGATTGACCTAGTTATTTTCCAAGTCTGCTATCTCAAAAGATTAGCTCTCTCCCAATGCAGCTGTTTGAGCTCCCAAAGAAGACTTTAATTATCTGAGATATTGCTCTCAGGTTTTGTGTAATCTCTGCCTATATATACCTCACATATGGCTGTATAATTTGTGTGGAGAAAGAGTGAGCAGAGTGTGAGCAAAGAGAGAAAATCAAAGAGCTTGAGAGAGATAGAGAAACTTGTAATTTGTAAATTTCTATCTTTACATACTATAAACGTTGCCACCGAGGACATAGCCAAATTTGTCAAAACTCATAAATATTTGTCTTTGTGTGTGAGTATTTGTGTGGTTTTTGTTTGATTTTGGTCACAACAGCTGGAATCATATGTGATCGGAAAATTTGGATTGGAGCCTTGGAGAAGATGAAGTTGTGTGCTTGAAGAATGAATTTGTGATTGTTTTGAGGCCAGGGAGTGGGATAAACTGCTGGCTGATGAAGAGTGGGCAATCAAAAAATGGAGAGGATGGTTAAAGTAATCCATTGGTGCATCCAGAATGAACCATGTTTCCGTCCTTCGATGAAGAAAGTTGTTTTGATGCTGGAAGGGACTTAGAAATCCCAGTACCTCCAAGTCAATCTTCCTTTCTAAGTGCCATCAATAGTATTGTTTTGCTATTGGCCTGCCTGTTGTATTAATGTTAACACACGATAATTTCCAGTATTTGACATGGAGAAATGTAATTTGTCTCGAATTATAGTTGGAACATTAATAAATTCATGAATTTGGGTTTGTCAAAAGTTCTATTGGTAAATGATTTTGGACTGACTTAAATAAAGACTTCATTGTAATTGGTTGCATGGAGGGAAAACTTCAATTTGGTTCTGGGTTGACTTGTCAATTAACTAATGGAAGTAAGAGGGGAAATTTTTAAGAATTTGATTTTGATACTCCTTGTTTTGATAAATGGAATGGGGATAAAAACAAATCTTTCCTAAGCAAAAAAGCTTTTCATCATTGAAGAATTTATCAAATAAAATTAAGATTACATTCAGCGTGTCAACACTGCAGTGGGTCCATCGAGTCTAGTGTGTCAACAATATGACCGGCGATGGATAGTGATTTTATTAAAACATAACAGATAAAAAAGCATCACTCAAGCGTGGTTTGAGATAAATGTTATATATTATTCAAGAATCGTTTCAAAACTCGTTCTCACGAAATTTTAGTACCCTATTTTTAAAGTTTCAAATTGTGAATAGTAGATAGTTTTCTTTCATTCTAAAAAAAAAAACACAATAGGGTTTGTCATGAGCGCAAGAGCATAAAAATTATAAAATAGAAAGAAAAAAAAAAAGCAAAATTATTATATTCTAAGTTAAAATACTTTAAAACTTAAGAACGCTAGTAGGATATGCTAAAAAAAATGAAAAAAAGAATCCAAGAAAAGCCACCTTTGAAAGTAATTGTTGACTACAAAACCTCACAACGAATCAGAGGTAGACCTAGTAAGGGTCAAGCAAGGGCTATAGTTATTCTTACTTTCAAAAAATTATAAAATTTACTTAAGAAATTTATTTACACTTTAGTCCCTAAAATATATTAAAAAAGAAAAAAATTCCCCTGCAACGAATAGCAGCTGAGACTCAAACCGGACAGAGTTGGAAAAAGCCTGATTTGAGAAGGCGGCTTCCTAGTGCTAGTGCTAGTGCTTTAGAACATCATGAACACACAAAGTAGAGACGCAAATCACCATAACAAAGCTCCAATAGCTTTCTTCTAAGCCTCCCTATTTAAAGTTTTGCTACAGTATCTGGGGAAAAAATCAGTGCAACAAACAGATCAGACGAAGAAAGAAACAGCCTGTAAAAAGAAGACGCGATCTTCTCTCCTAAAGATCAACAGTGTCCATCATCTTGTGGTACTTCCTATTAACAGAATTAGTCTCTTCATATTGTATTTTCAATTTTTCTTCTAATTTCCTTCTTACGAACTCCGTCTCCTTAACCAGACAGTTTAACGGCTTTACTCTCTGCGTTACCAAAATGCAAGATGTTTTCTTTTTTTCCCTTTAAAAGACAGCTCTTCAACTAATTTGAAGAATGACAAATGGTGCCTGCAAGATATTCGAAGAAATGTGTGTGCCAATATCTTTGACCAACAGTGGAATGCCAATTATCCTTTTTTGAATTTTTGTAAGATGTTTAGATAAGTATACCCTTGAAATAAATAGGAGATTTTAATTAGTTACCATATATGTTATAACTGTTGAAGAAATATACTAAAAGTTAACTTTTTTACGGAACTTACTATTTAATTTTATTTATTAATAGAATTTGTTATTATATTTTAATGAGAATTTATGCGGGTAATGTTTATAGCGTAATATTTATATTGTATTTGTGTGACTTTTATTCTACATAGTAGATTATTAGGTGCATAGAGTTCGGCTTACACAGAAAATCTAATCATCCGTTCTTGTGGAATATAAGTTTTTTATAGTTGTCGATGGAATTGGACAAACAATCGATAGGACTATAGCACATTATTTTAGTACTTATAATTTTGACTCATTGTGCAAGTACACTTTCATTTATTGAAAGGGCCGTTTTGGGAGTATTGATTTTGTACCGACTTTATAAGACAATTAGCACACATAGCTATTATGAGTGCTTATACTTTTAATCTTGAAATAATTATTAAAAATATGCATTTAATGTTGATCGTTTTAATTTACGTGCAACGAGATTCTTTTGTAGGTCAACAGACTTGATAAATTAGATGGTCATATTACGTGTATGGTGAATATTAATTATTAACCAAATTCGCGTTCCGATTTAGGGATTAATCATAACCCTTTAGCAAACTTTTAAGTTTTGATTATGTCAAATCATTCAGGTGGATTTTATATCTGACATATCAAATAAGTTAAGTGAAAGGTCTCAAAAAATTTTTGAAGATGTCAATTAATTATAATTGTCTGTAATTATTTTGATCGACGAGTATGTGTAATCGTAA
>BRYE01000007.1:9762885-9770385 GCA_030159115.1 Actinidia arguta var. hypoleuca
ATAAGCTGCCCCATCTTGACTGACATCGAAGATCAGAGGACAAAGAGGGTTTTCAAGAAATTAGGGCCGGGAGGATACTTCAAGGTTCTGGTAGTCCTTGGCTCTAAGGTGTTCAAAAAGTGATTCGCCCTTAATAACAAGGGGATGGCATCCAGTGGTGGAGACAATGCTGAGGACACGTTTATAGATGGCGCAGAGTCTGTAGTGGGAAACGAGGGTGAGTTTCAACATTCCTGAGATGAACACCCTCGGAGTGATAACCCCCAAGATGAATCAGTAGAATATATAGGAACCAACAGGAAGGAAATAAGGAGGATTTTATCTTGCCTTCATGATGTAACCCTATTAAGGCTATCGGGGAAAAAATTGAGATCCTATCTTAGGATTGGGACCATATAGTTCGATCTTAAGCTCAGGCTCTAAATCGGGGTCCTAGTCAGACTCGGGGTTGCCCCCTGATCTGAGATCCGATGGCAGTATTTTCATATTTTTCAAGTGTTATACCCCTTCCTTGTATTGATGACGGTTTCTATTTTGCATCTATGTCGAAGAGAATTATCTTAAAGAAGCTTGCCCAGAAGATGGAGGAATCCAAGGGTGCAAGCTCGACGACGACGTCAACCCTGGCTGCGAAGGGGGTTGTTATTCGGGAGAAACATCCAAAGAACGAGGTGCCAGACATCTCGTCCAATGAGACGGGTTCCAAAGGAAAAGAAGCCATGCCACCGCCAGAAGCCAAGAAGAAGGCCAAGTCCACAGCGACGCCCAATGGCCCTAGGGGAGGGCACCTCGAGCAATCTTGTTGCTGCCTTGGATCCCAAAGTCACTATTCCGAGGATTTTTGTTTGAATTTATGTACTCTATATTTTCACTATTTTTAAGGTAATGTTAAACACTTGGTGAAGTTTTTGCATATTTCAGGCGGTTGTCGTCGGGTCCTCCCCTCACCAGTCGTGGTCGGGAGATGAGGAATGAGATAATCTTGCAACAAGGCCGGGCTGCATCACTTGATGGCGAAATGACTCGAACTCAAAAGTTTGCTAGCGACCTTGAAGGGCAGATGGCCGAGCTTAAAGTCCAGAATCAGCAAGCCACCGAAGAACTGGCAAAGGACGAACGGGATGCCACCGCGGACCAATTGGCGAAGCTAGAGGCGCTGGTTGCTGAGCTGAGGAATAGAGAAATTCATTCCAAGAAGTTGGCTATTGAGGAGTTCAAATCCTTAGAGGACTTCTAGGACGCTGTTGAAACGGTAGCCTCCAAATATTTTGGCAAAGGATTTGAGTTTTGCAAATGGCAGCTTTGTCGCCATCATCCTGACCTCGACATAGACCTCGAAAGCATAGGCATCTATCACGATCTGCTGGAGGAGGAGGAGCAGGAGCAGGAGGAGAAATAGGAGAGGGAAGAAGAGGAGAAGGAAAAGGAGAAAGAGAAGAAAGATGGCGATTAGAATGGCAACCCTTTATCTCCTTAGTCACTTGTATCTTTTTTTTTCTATAATGGCGAGTTGTAACCTCCTCCTTTCAATGAATGAGAAGAACTTTTTCTTTCATGTTTCTCAGTTTGCCTCCTTTACTTCATAGCATATTTTTTTGCTTATATTGGTGAAGTTAGACTTAAGAAGCTGGCGAGATAAACTTGGCGAATTAAAATAGCTTTGGCAAGCTTAGACATTCAGTCGATGCGAATTTGACGAATATATCCCAATCCTTAGGAAAACAAAAATACTTGGCAAGTTCAATGCTTGGTGAAAAAAAGATAAGCTTGATGACTTCGACTTAGGTGATAACCATGGAGAAACAGGCGACATTAAAATCAAGATGTTCTCTTCAATTGGAGAAATTGGTGAGTTCAACTATTTGACGAATATATTAAGTCAATTCACCTTAATAGGCAAAATCCAAACTTTATTACGGCGATCAAATTAAGTTGGCGAACTCGATTAATAGGCGATCTTAGGCCAGTTTAAGTTGCTTTATCTTGCGCAAATGTTCAACTTTACCATGGCGAAATAAATAATCAAACGATCCACTATCTAGCGATTAAGATGCTTTATCATTTTCTAATCTTTTAATGAACGGGCACTCTCGATATTGGCGATAACAAAAATAGCGATTAAGATGCCTTATCATTTTCTCAATGAATGGGCGATCTTGATATTGGCGATAATCAAACTAGCGAATTAAAATTGTTGAAATTGGCGACATAACTTTCTAGATAATACTGGCGATAAAATCAAATTGGAGAGATTTTATTATTCCATCGCATAAAGATTGGCGATCATAACAAGGAGTTTGGCGATTAAAATTGTACACATATGGAGATATGGAGATTTTGGCGAAATCAAAACTATGGCAATCTTTGGGTGACTATATCCACATGGAGTTTGGCAACAACATACGGTATAGGCGATCTTCTTCTCATGGCAAACAGTGCTTGCCACTTTGGAGTGTATATTTTATCTATCTAATTCAGTTTTTAAGTGTAGAAACCTACCAGTGCAGCATAATACTCAGAAGTCCGAGATCGTATCCATATAGAGTTGATTTGCGAGATTGAGTATTTGTTGTTGTAAGTAAAGAAAGTCTAAAAAGAATTTTGTAAGAAAGTTTGAACAATGGTTTTAAAATTTATAATCAATATATGAAAAATAACATGATCTAAGTACTTGGTTCTATTCCTTCACTAGATTTTCTATTTTCTATTTGATGCTCAATCAATTCTCAAGGTAAAATAAAATTGATTGGAATATTTTGTAATAAAGATTACTTTGTATCTAAAAATTATGTTTACAATTGTCAATAAATTTAACTAACATATTCAAACCTTTAGAATGCAATTGATTTAAGTATTATTTATACCAAGGAATCTTGTTAACAAATAATCAAAGATTTATACAATTCTAAGTCTTGATTTTTGTATTATTATTGATTAATTTTGAAATAACCATTTGGGTTTATTTAAGAGAAGAAATAACTAATTTTATCTAGACCAAACCAATAAAATTTAGCCTACAATCACTAAGTAAAATTGCATTACAAAATATAAAAAAATTGATAAGCAAATTAAGCAAGAAAATCAGCCATTAGGACAGATAATGTAAGCAAGAACCCAACCATTCAGGTAGAACAGAGAAGGTTGAAAGTATGTTTTGATATATCCAAGATTGAGACTACTATTAGTCGATAGTAACATGACGTGTTGGGGGTTCCCGTAGTGCCTCAAGGCACTACAACAGCGTAGTGCCCTTTCTATGGGCTTATCACTGACCCATTTTTATAATTTAAATCATTTAATTAATAGAGTTTGTTAAGTATATGACTTATGCAAAAATCAAGTTGATCGGATATTAGTAGCAAAATGATCGCATGTTATTTGTCTTGTAGTATATTCAAAAAATCATATATGTCGTTCATTTGTTTTAAACAAATGAATTTAGATCTATTCAATCAATAGAATTTTTTCGTGGATGATCAACTCGATGAGATCTACAATAATAATAGTTTGGATCATTAAAATGAACCTAAAACAGGCTCATTTAAATAACGTTATGAAGTTGTAGAGTTTTGAGGGCACTAAGGTGACCCCAAATCCCCGACCTCAAAATCATCTTCTCTTTTTTTTGCATTTGATTTTTCATATTTTATAATGTTTATGAGGTTCAGCAATGTATCTACGTTCACAAGCAGTCAAATGAGCAAAGACTTCCATTAATAAATCAAACAAATGCTTCGAAGAACTACAAAGAATATTTTTTTGGAAAAAACCTCTCTCGAAAGCATTAGAAAACCCAAATTATAAATTTTCTCCCAAATCTAATTAGATCCAAACCGAAAACCCTTTCTATACCAACGTGATCGAATACTACACAAATAGCAAAACTTTACCAATGAACCCAAAGTTCCACAAAAAATTCAACGGTCTACAAACGAATTGAAGATCCAACCAAAGTACCCCAATGAGGGCACCCAATGAACTAAGAAGTGCTTCCAAAGACCAAAAGGTCATCAAGTCCACAAAGGGAGCTCCCAATGGAATTTCGAAGAAGTTCAAACAAAGAACATAGAGCCTTCCAAATTTATAGCCAAAGAATCATTTCAAAAGCACATTGATACCAAAAAGAATTCATTACTAGACTAAGTTCCCAAACCTGTTATATTTGGCTTCAAACTTTCTGTTAGATTTGGATTCAAAATCTTAGTTGAATTTGGATTCAAACACTCAGTCTATAAAAAGACTAAAAGTCCCAGATATATTATTAGAATAGAAAATTTTGTTTTCTCTTTCAAGTTTGTTTCTCTCTCTTAGACTCTGTGCTTTTCTGGTTGAGAGAGTGAAAAAACTTTAGAGATCTGTATTTTATTTCTCTAGTATAGTAAATAGCTATCACCTGAGGACGTAGGTAATTTTTCTGAGCCTCGTAAATTATTGTCTCTATGTGCTTTTATTTCTGAGTGTGTGTAGTTGATGATTCGATTTTGAGTTCAGCAAAACAAATAATAAATCTACCAAAACAAAATTTAGAACGTTCAAACGAATTCAATTTGTCAGAATTGACTAAAACTGTGACAGACATGTGAACCTAAACTGATCAACATATGACTGACAGTCTATCAATCAGTCTTCATCAAAATGTTCAGACCTACGACCGATGGTCGGTCAGTGGAATTTCATTCGAGCCAAAAATTCACAATTTCTACATTGCGTCTTTGATACGTTCTTTGTCAGATAAGAAGGATCTTCATTGGACAATTAAAAGTCACGCAAGAAACATTGAAACTTCCTTTCTACTATGCAATTAAGAGGAGAGAGAGAGAGAGAGAGAGAGAGAGAGAGAGAGAGAGGGGGGGGGGGGGGCAGTCATCAATATTTTATTTCTAGTAGGCAATTAATTAAGAAAGGAGGGAGAAAGAAAGTCAGCAATCGTTTATTAAGGGAGAGAGAGAAAGTCCATACTACTTTATGGCTTTTGTTAACATGTACTTAAGCGTACTTCTTAATAAAGTAATAAAAATTAGAAAAGTGTTTTAATACGAATTGAAAGTTTGAGCTCTAAAAATTTCTTCCAGTCATTAGACGAAAATAATTTTTCTTACTTCTTTTATTTTATCTTTTCATCTACACTCACTCTCATCATTTTTAAAATTTTTAAATAGTTTACAAATTTTTTAAATTTGTAAATTATTTATACAATAATATGGCGATAGAGATTTTAAAATTGAGAATCATTAATGCATTCAAAGTTATTTTTTTTTACTTGAATGAGTTTCACATAAAAAAATATATAATATAATTTATGTTAATTATAATCTCTTTCTTGTCTACAAGAAGAAATGAGTTGTTTATCATTTTTTAATTTCTAATTCTTTATAGAATCAACAACAAATTATTAGGATTACTTGCAACTCTTCTGCCTTTCTTTTTCTTTTTCTTTTTTTTTTTTGAGGGATTAAATTCAAAACAAGTCCTCAACCTAATGCAAATATTTTTTTGATTGGATCTAAAAGTACAACTGGAAGAGATTTATTAAAAACTCAATTGTTCCAAGTGTTAGGACAGTTCATTTTTCATTTCTCAATACTAGGGTATTTTTGTTTTGGCATTTTCCATAAAATTAGGAATAATTAAAGCAATAAATAATTCTTAACATGTGCCTCTAAGGGAACATTTTAACTGGACCATTACCTAGATACTCCTGAACTATCACTCTTTATCATTTTATCGACACTCATCCAACGAATCGCTCATTTACAACCTTGAACTATTGAAATACTTGGGCTTGCTAATGACGTTAACGGGATAGGCAAAATGACAATTTTAACCCCTTTATCTAAACAAATACTTAATTACCTAACTGCAATGGTTGAATGTTGTGGTGCTTGATGTTTGTCCGCGGTGATTAATTGTGGATGTCACATCCTCAAATTGAGCCAATTGTCTGTTGGGAACCCAAAAATTGAGCCAATTGAAGGTGAAGAACAAGGTTTTGGCCAGTCGGTTCTCGGCTAATCAGGGAAAAGCCTTTAAGGATGAGTTTAAGGAAGGAAGAGAGAGAAAAGGAGTGAGCCACTCTGTTTTTTTTAAAATATGTCACTCTGATTTTTGTTTGTTTGTAGAGAGAGAAGGGGAAAAGACACTTTTTTTTTTCTTTTTAGATATGTAATTTGATTTTTATTTGTTTGGAGAGAGAGAGAGAGAGAGAGAGAGAGAAGAGACTCTTTTTTTCTTTAAAGATATGTGAATCTTATTTTTTTATTTGGAGAGAGAGATACTGATATTTTTGTGTGTGTCTACATGCCTAGGGTTTTTAGGCTAAAAAAATAAGGACATATTTGGCATAAAATAATATAAGAAGCAGTTACATGTATATCATGTGACTTAATTTAGACAGAATTTTAGACTACCGACTAACGGATGTGTTAAAGTAATGAATTTTAATAGTTCAGAAGTTTTAAATGAGTGATTTGTTAGATGACAGGGTAAAGTGACAAGGAATGATAGTTCAGGGGGTATCTAAGTAATTAAGCTTCAAGTTCGTCTCCCGTTTTAGATATTAATATTTTACCCACGACCTAGGCATAGCTCCATTACCATAAGACATTAAATTGAGAAATTCTATTATTGAAGCAAACAGAGCCTAAGCCTTGATTTTGATACTCCTTGATTTCGAGTATATACCATCTCCGAGCATCATGCTTCCAAATTCTTAAAATTATTTTTTCCGAAGCATCCTAATCCGTCTTGTGATTCTAGGTTGATCATCATCTCCAGAATCAAAATACAATGTTTCAGGGTTAAGAGGATATATTACACAGAAATGATGGTGATCTCTCTCTCTCTCTCTCTCTCTAAAATCTCACTTCAATCAGATAAATAAAATACATTACACCCTGCAATCATAAACGTTATTCTAAACACATATGCATCAAATAAATTTATTCTATTTATATGAATGCAACCTATAAAATCCTAACCATAATCCTAAATCTGATTCACTTGAACAACCTAAAAATTACTCATCATTACAAGAATTCAAAATGTATCGATTAATGCCAATAATCAATTCATTTACAAACCACAAAAAAGAATCTGATTACAAGAAAATCAGAACAACAAAAACCTCCAAAGAAAAATTGTAAATTGCTTCTAATATGTAAGCAATATCATAAACTGATAGATTATTTATAAATAAATGGTAATCTAGCACAAATTCAAGTATTCAAAACCACCACCCCCGACAAATTTTAATGATGAGAGGTTAAGAAACAAAAAGCTTTTGTGTTACGGTAAGTCAAAGAATTTTGTGTAGGTTGGGGGAACAATTATAACAAAAACCATATAGTATATCTTTGTTGTATGAAAATTTAAAACAAGAAATTAATATTAAAAAGTGAATTCCCAATGACAAAATATATTTTTTGAAATATACAAATGGCCCAACATGTTTGCTAGTTCATTTGGGATACCATAAAAACTATTGCGAGGTCCTTTCTAGCC
>BRYE01000007.1:9785385-9812885 GCA_030159115.1 Actinidia arguta var. hypoleuca
AAAAAATCTAATATGGTTAAAGAGTTTATTAGAGTTGGTGGCTGCTGGTTGTGGTGGAGATAGAAAATAAATGGCACAGTTAATTCTTTTTGGTTCTTGGTTGGCTGGCTGCCCACTTGAACACTAATTGAAATTGTTAATAATAATGTATGATTTTTCACATTTAGGAAATGCATATGAGCATGAATAATGAACGTGATAGAAATTTATACTATACGTTAGGACATTTTATAAAAAAATTAGTATTTGACTTAATTATTTATTAATAAAGTTTGTTTTGATGAAATTTTATGTGAGCAATGTTTACATTGTCATTATTGTGCATGCGTATTTTTTGTTCTACATAGTAAACGATTTGGTGTATAGAGTATAACTTACACACAGAAAATATTATCGTCAGTTTTTGTAGAATATAAGTTTTTATAATTCACAATCTTAGATGGAATTAGACATACCATCGGTAGAATTGTGACACAATATTTTAGCATGCATGTCTTGGTTTTGGATAGTTGTGTAGCTTCGACTCGTTATGTTAGTATACTTTGTGTATATTAAATTTAAACATTTGAAAAATATTATTTCCGTACTGTCTTTATTAGACAATTAGTACACCTAGTTATTATGAGTGGTTATACTCTTAAACCCTATATAATTTATAGACATATACATTTAATGTATGTCATTTTAATTTACTAAAATAGTGAAATCTTTTATTCGTCAATGATCTCAGTAAATTGGATGACAGTATTTTATGTATGATAAATATTTCTTATTTACGAAATTCACATCCCGGTGAAAGGAATTGATGACATCCTTGGAGAAAACCTATAAATTTTGATTATGTTAAACTTTATATGTGGATTTTTGAATTCGACATATAAAATAAGTTAAGTAAAAAATATTTAAATAATTTAAGGATATTGATTAAATAAAATTGTTAGTAATTATTTTAAGGATGAATTACACTGACCACCCCTGAGGTTTCATGTTAATACACAAAGTACCCCTAACATTTGAGAAATTACAATAATCTCCCATGAGGTTTGCATTTAATACAGATGCCCCCCTGATATTTGAAAAATTACACTGACCACCATTGAGGTTCCATATTAATACACAAAGCACCCCTGGGGTGATCAGTGTAATTTAGGGGTGCTTTGTGTATTAACCCGAAATCTCAGGGGTGGTCAGTGTATTTTAGAGAAAATATGTTATAAGTTTCAAACTTTAGGGGAGGTCATTGTAATTTTTTAAATATCATAGGTGCTTTGTGTATTAAAGGCAAACTTCAGGGGAGGCCATTGTATTTCACCCTTATTTTAATTAATGGATATCTAAAATTTTAAAGAGGAGGTAAATAAGCATTTGATAACAAGAAGCTCGAAATATAATTTTGAGACAACGGCGAGAGTGCAATTATAATATTTGAGTGGACTGTGCAATTATAATTTTTTAGTATGGACTTTTAAATAAACTAATAAATAATAATAAAAACTTGGATAACCAGTTAAACTTATTTTTATGAATCATATTGATTTGGTTATGAATCGTATTAGTTTTGTTATAAATTTGTGTGGCCATTGTTATGAAATATTTTGTTATGAATAGATTTGTTAAGAATTCTATTGTTATGTTTGGTATTTTATGAATCTTTATGGTTCTTCTATGAATTCGTATGGATATAATCATAAAAATAATTTAATCACTTTAAAATATAATTACCATGGAGTCCACTAGTTAAAGTTTACTTTTATGAATTTTATCGTTTTGTTATGAATTTTTGTTACCATTATTATGAGATATTTTGTTATGAATGAATTATTATGAATTCTATTGGTATATTTGGTAAACTTTATGAACTTTTATGGTTCGTTTATGAATTCTTATAGATATAATCATAAACAATTTATAAATTTTATGACTATGTTATAAATCACAAATTAATTTTATAAGAATTTTAAATCACCACCTGTCGACAATTAATTGGAACTATAATCAAGCCACACCACTCAATCAAAACCCCAATCAACCAAATCCATGCATAAAACTAAAATTAGGCCAAACCCTAGAGCAAATCTAACCCAAATCTCAAGTCATTGTGTACATGAATGCTTATACTGTGATAGCCTTGGCAACACAAGTGGTTATTGATATACAACTTGAGCATACTTCAAGTGGTTATGCTTCTTGATTTGGAGTTGGAGTTTATAGAGAGATATTGAATGTCGTTTAGGCCCCATTTAAAAAATAAAATAATGAAAAAAATCAAAAAGATTATTACCCCAAAACAATTTGGTTATTGGTGCGTCCTTCAACATAATGAATATGAAAGACGGGATCATTAAGTCCAATATTGAGTTTCAATTTTAATTTATGACAATTTTGAAGTTATTTTTAGTTCGTAGATAATTTTTAGCAGACACTTTCACACAGTTTTCAAGATAAAAACAAAACTATAACAAAAAATTTACAACTGATACTTCCATAAGAACAGTAGAAGTACGATAAAATACTATTATAATAATAGATATAAGATAGCCTATGTAGCATAGGTACTTGGAAAAAAAATATTCTCCTATGGAGTATTAGTCCTTATATGCATAGTATTTTTGTATACCAAAATGTATACCGAAATTATTTTATTAAATTTTTTTTACTCCATAAATACCCACTATATACTCATGTCATACCCCAATCAAAATAATTATTTCTTTCATATAAAGATGATATTAGCTTGATAATACCCCAATCGAAATAATTTTTCCTTCGATATAAAGAGATTTTAGATTTATTAGACTTTTCTCTATAGATTAATATGCTTTTAATATTAACTTTTTAGTATATAGATTCTTTAGGGTTGTTGTGGTAGAAATTTGGGGGTGAGCAACCAACAGTCAGAATTGCTCATGACTTCGGCAATGACTTGGGCGACCTGTGATCAGCCAGGGCGAGGTCGTTCAAAATCCCTCTGGCGTGGAGATAGACCAAGGTGAATAAGCTAGACAAAGCAAAGAACCAAAGCTCTCAGAGTGAGTAAGCAAGGGTTAAGTCATACATTTTTATGATGGGGGAACGGCCTTTTTATAATGGGAGAATAGAGAGCCATGCGAGGAGATTACGGATAGATATTCGGATGGCTAAGTATGGAAGGAGATCCTGTGAATATCGGAGATAAAATAGTGAGATGACATTTAGAGAATCAACCACGATTGTGGGAGACATGGTGGAGAAAGAATCTAATGAGGTAGAATTCTCATGGAGGTGGAGTCTTCAGGCAAGCGAAGTGATTAATCTTGCCCATTGACGAGGTGGAGAACAAGTGAGCTCACAGAGTTTTGGCAATGTGAGCACTAGTAAAAGTCAGGCGATCCTCATGGTTAATGGAGACGAGATTGCCTAAGACGCTTAGGTAGACTCAGTGGCGACCATAACAGTTTGGCAGAGTAATCTCTTCAGGCGATGTGTCCATCTTAAATCATTAATGGTGGGATTTTACTCCACATCAAGGGTAATCACACTAAATTTTGATTTGCACCTAACTTCTTCATTAAACTACGGGTGATTGCTTGTATTCTTAATTTACTAAGCTATTAATTAATTTTTTGCATTTGACTATCTAATTGTTACGCATAATTCAATACCCAAAATTATAAAAACCAAATTTTTCAGTGATGTGCCTCAATCTTATACATACCTCACTATGGGGTAGTGGAAAAATAAAGAAAATCGAACGTCGACATTGATTGCAGCTGATTAGCCGTGTATGTTACCCTCTGATTCTAATATGTCTTGAAAATCTATCTGTTGGCATGTATTAACTGAGCTCTCGTGTGGAGATAATAGCCAAAAATAATGAGAAGTGACAGTCCGATAACTGTGCTAACTTGAGCTCGACAAAAAGTAAAATATAATATTTTATCCTTCAACATTTATTTTTTTTAAATTTATCCAATCAACATATTCGTATTGTAACAATGCAAATACTCGTATCGGTACACTTGCTTTATAGAAGATAGCATCTTTTCAGGTTTTGATGTCCTTGCCACGTATTTCACGGTTAAACCAAAGACTGGTCAAATAGGCAATTACCGACATAGGAGAGTTTGAGAGTACCATCTTGTGCGCCTTTTATTCCACCCCGCCAAAGAGGTCGGATTCGCAGCTATTTTCAAGGACCAAGACTATGCAAGATTTTTGTTTTTGTTTTTGACCTGACTTAGTTGCTTGGACATTTTAATTTTTTTAGTGTATTTTTTTATTATCGTTTAATTAAAATTTTATATTTGTTTAATTTCTCAAAGAATTTAAAAATATAAAAAAAAATTATCCAGTTTTAAAAAAGTTTATTAAAGATGAAAAAAAGTTATTTTAATTAAAATTATTTTTTTAAAAATTTGAACAAAGTTTTTATATTTTTAGACTCCTCTTGTCGAGAGTAACTAAAAATATTAAATTTTGATCAAATTATAAAAAAGTAATGATGTGAAAAAAAATATCCACCTATCGATATTCCAAGGCAGGCACCTCGCTAAGAGATCACGTCACCATAACACTAATATGGTCCTGGTCGCCCATCACAATATCATCAATAAACCACCTCGCCGATGTGCACAAGTCTTTCTCTAGCTCGTCTTTAGGCGATGTCGTTTATGTCACCAGACCAAAGACCATCTCTAGAAGGGCTCTATCTTCACAAGAACTCCGCCTACTCAGGAGTCCTTCTTGATCACTCCTCCGCCAGGTCAGATTCCACCTCTATAAGGAAACTATCTCCATCACAATTCCTACGATTATGGATTATTCTCCATATGGTAATTTTCTATTATCACTCCAGTATCTCAGAGATATACTTCCTAAATATAGTTATCTAAAGATCTTGCCTAAATATCCTCACACGAATCTCTATCCTATACCTATATAAAGGCCGCTCCTCCATCTTGTTGAGGTATAACAATTTAAACCTTTAAATACGTGCTTCTATAGCTCTATCTTTACATTGCTTTTCTTGAGCTCGCCTTGGTCTAATTCGCACTCTGGAGGAGTTTTGAGCGGCCACACTCTGGACGATCACGTTTGTTCATTTGCGCAGGTAGTCCAATTTGTTGCTAAGGTCCAAAACCGAGGTGAAAGAGCAATTATAGCTGTTGGTTGCTCACCTTAATTTTTTTTCACAACAATTTAGCGCCGTCTGTAGGAACGACAGTTCTCAACATTCTATGCACTTGCGCAGTCATTTGGTACATAGACCAAGTGCCAGCAGCCCTTTGGATTACAGAGCTCATCCAATGGTCAATACTAGCCAGACTCTAAATTTAGAGGGTCTCTGCCATGAGATGCATAGTATAGCAGAGCAGATAAGGATTATGAACGAAAATAATGCCCACCCAATACAACACCTCACCACTAACAAACCCCCACCCCCTCGTGCAGTACCCATCCTAGAAGTTCAACGATCTCGTCGCTCTTAACATTTAGGCAATGATGAACCCCAAAGTCATCAAAGTACAGGCCGAGCATGTTCAACCAAAAAACGGAGACGTTGATCACCAAATCCCTGTCCCTAATGAGAAAGCTCTTCCTACTCATCAGAATCCCGATCATCCAGCAGGACTCACAAAGTAAAAGGCGAGGAAATCAAAAGTAGAGGGAGGTCCCCTCGCCGCAACAATCAAGCGCCCATACGCCAAGATAGATCCACCACTTAGAAGATCAAGGACCTCGACGCCCGTATTGACACCATCAATACAGGTGTGAGTGCATTAGTGATCTTGGATGATTTGATCAAACAGACTGAACCTCCATTCATAAAAAGGATAATGAAAACCAGAGTCTCCTCCAAATTCAAGTTGCCTACTCAGCTCAGAGTCTATGAGGGAAGACGAATCCTATGGACCATCTAGATTCCTATAAAAGCTTGATGGCACTCTAGGGATATTCTAACGAAGTTATGTGTAAAGCCTTCTCTACTACCTTAAAAGAGTCGACGAGGTCACGGTTCAAAAAGTTGTCTGCAGGAACAATAGACTAGTTTGACGACTTAAGTAGGTTTTCATCGCCAATTTCATGAGTTGTCGGGTCAAACAGAAAAACACCACTCGCCTCTTCGTAGTTCACCATAAAGAGACCGAAAGTTTGAAGGACTATGTGAAGCGGCTCAACTAGGTTGTTCTAGAAGTGGAAGATCCCAGTAACAAGGTGGTGGTGATGGCCATGATAGAGGGAATTCGTCCAGGGCCATTGTTTGATTCCCTCTCAAAGAACGTTCCTAAAACACTGTTGACTCTCTAAAGCAAGACTGACAAATATATTACCACAAAAGAGTTGGCCAAGGCTAAACAAAGAAGGCGAGAAAGGGATGACAAGAGGAAGGAACCTGACACCAGGCGAACGCACTACAAGAACCAGGCAAGGAACAAAAGGCTAGACCGAGATTCAAGGCGACTAACCAACGACAGGCATCGTCGTTGTCCACCTCGTCGCCTTGAATTGATATTGTCCCCTCTCAATGCTCCCATCGCCCAGGTACTCACGGAGATCAAGCACGAGGAATTCATCGAGTGGCCTAAAAAATCAAGACCAATCCTCGAAAAAGGAACAAGAACAAATATTGTGAGTTCCACCAAGATTACGGGCACAACACTGAAGATTATTTTTAATTAAAAGAACAGATAGCCGACCTTATCAAGAAGGGGTATCTGAGGAAGTATGTTTTAGATTTTCCACCTCTCAGCTCACCAGAAAAGAGATATGGTGATAATAGACCAACCGCGGGGGACATACAGGTGATACACGGTGAGTTTGGATCAGAAGGATGTTTGAGCTCGTCTCGAAAAAAGCAGGCCAATAGCACTAGTGGGCGAGCAAAGGAAAAAGTCTATAACCTTTCCTCGCCTATAGTGCAAGGTCACTTGCCTATTACTTTCACCAATGATAACCTGAGGGGTTTGCACCTCCCTCATGATGATGCCTCGGTCATCTCAACCGTCATAGCCAATTTCAACGTGCAAAGGATACTAGTTGACAATGAAAGTTCGGCAGACATTTTGTTCATCTCGGCATTTGACAAGATGAAAATTGAGTTAGATAAGCTGCATCCATTTCACACTCCTCTGGTCGGATTTAGAGGAAATACAACGTAACCCATTGGCTAGATCAAGCTGCTAGTGACCTTGGGAATAGAGCCCCACCAGACCACTGTATGGCAGGATTTCATTATGGTGGATTTCCCTTCGCCCTACAATGCGATCCTAGGTCACCTAACTCTAAGAGGAATAATGGCGATCACCTCAACCTATCACTTGAAGATGAAATTATCCACTTTTATTGGGATAGGTGAGGTTAAGGGCGATCAGAAAGTGGCCAAACAATGCTTCATGTAACACCCCAAATCCGTTAAATTCGTTAAATACATAAATCATGATCCGTATGTCGATTAAAGAGGCTAAGTATTAAGTTAGAGGAATAAAATCTAAGTTAAGAATCCTTAAAACTAAAGTTTCATTTCTGCCCAGCTTTCTTCTTAGAGTTCGAACGCTAGGAAAGGCGTTCGAATACTAAACCCAGAATTCTTCTTACAATTCAAACATTAAAGAGAGCATTCGAACTCTATCGCCTGTGGCAGATTTCATGCTCTCAGTATCTCCATTTCACATTTTTTTCTTAGCGTTCGAACGCTAAGATTGGAGTTCGAACGTTGACGATATAAAATAAAAAATAAAAAGGGATCACCAGATTAAAAAGAGGAGAGCCACATGGGATTATTTCCCATGTGTCTCAGCAAATACACACACACAAATTCGAAGAGAGAGAAAGAGAAGAAAGAGAGAGAAGAGAAAGGAAGAAGAAAAAGAAGGAAAAGGAAAGAAATAGAGGATTTTAGAAGCCCAACTACGTGCCATCGGAAGCTTAAGCTCGAGATTGAAGAAAGGTAATCACTCTAAATAGTATAAATATATGTATAGGTATAGGTTAGGATTTGTGCTTAATTTTAAAACTAGATCTACCATGTTAGGGTTAAAATGAAGGGTTGGTTCTGAGATATTGTAGTACTAATAGGTTACTCCTTGTATCCCATAAGTCTTAGAAAGATTTGGGTTTAGTTGGGTTGGATTTTAAAGGAAAATATAAGTTCAGTTACTGTTCCTGCTGCCATACGCAACCAGCGTTCGAACACCCATGAACATAATTCAAACGGTCTAGACTTTTAATCTTAACGTTCGAATGCCACTTTTAGAATAATTTTTAGCGTTCAAACGGTAGTTACTTTTAGCCTTAGAGTTCGAACGCCAAACCCAGCGTTCGAACGCCAAAAGCTTAAGCATTTAGTTTTAGCGTTCAAATGCCTCTGTGCATTGTTCGAACGGACAGAAAGTAAAAAATCAGACATTTTGTCTTAGAGTTCGAACGCCTCTGTACAGTGTTCGAACGTATAGAGAGTGAGAACTAAACATTTAGCCTTAGCATTCAAATGCCATAATCAGAGGTCGAACGCCAAGACCAATTTTAGAGAGTTATGGACCCTTTCTTTTGAAACACTATAATCATAGCCATAGTATATTAAGCCCTTCAACTACCTATTAGAGGACTTAGGTCTGCATTTAAGGAATTTTTGACTTAGAACAAAAGTGTCTAAGGTGAATGAAGAGTAATATTACTTTGAGTCAATTAATGCCGTATTATCATACCTAGCAATTGATGTTTCTATCCCTTACATGTAGGGACACCTCGCGTAGAGCCTAACATGATGCCATGAAAAAAATTATGTATTTTTTAAATATTTTCAATATACTATGCATATTCAAATAATTTTCATATTTGAATGCATTAAATGAATATGTTATGATATGAACGACATGTTTTCTAAATGTATACAAATGTTGTTATCCTATGTATTCAAAATCCATGGATGAATGTTTTGACATAATTATGAAATAACTTTGATACTTAGCATGAATTTATGTGAAAAGCAAAGTTTGTTCAAAGTATGTATGCATGGTGACACTCGGGGGTCTCTCTGGCGGGACATTAATCAAGCCAGATAGTCCTAAGACGGATGGGGGACGTGAAATAAGACCATCCAGTACGATAGAGATCTCTAGCCTAAAGAGCCACCCGACCTATATGGCCACTACGTTATGCCGAGTCGTTACACCCTAAGATATGCTCATGATTTCAAGAAGCTATGATATGCTTATACTCACGATATATTTTCAAGATATGTATGCCATGTTTACGTGAGTTTCAAGTTTATGAAATTTCAATCACATGTTTTACACTAATTACAATATGTATGCTATGAAATGATCCATGGTATTTTATGTTCATACATTATTATTATTGACAAAGCTTTTAGCTTCCGTTTTTAAAAACCTTTTCAGGAAGTCAGTCTGAAAGCCTTAAGACGAAGTTAGCATGCAGAATTTAGTTTTGTGGCCTACGAGCCTCTAAATAATGTAATTAAAGTTGGCCTCGACATGTACATAAGCAATTTAAAACTTAGACACAGCTCTATATATTTGTGTGCATGTCACACCTTTCCATTTTCAAATAGTATGACGTTTCTGCGAAAAATTTTAAATGAGTATGCACAGGTGATCAACCGTATGAAGGTAAGTAGGCCTGGGTGGGCCAGCCACCGACCATCACGTGTCCATGATCTGCATAGGCCGGATTTTGGGGTGTGACACTTCATCTCGGCTATGAAGATTGAATCTCCTCCTAAACTAAGCAGCTAATAACAATTATAGATCGCCGATGCTGAGATAGAGACGTTGAGAGATGAGATAGAAGAAATTACCCTAGTGTACCCTAAAGAATCGGAGACCACCAAGCCTTTGAAAGAAGTTACTCCAGTTTCTATTCATCTAGACCATGCATATCGCCACATTATGATTGGGACAAAGTTTATTGAAGAATTAGGGAGTGCTATGGTGAAATTTTTAAAAGGAATTATGATGTCTTTGCATTGTCACAGGGCGACGTCTCAGGAATAGATACTTAGGTCACCACTCATAGATTATTCACTAATCCTGACTATCCTCTAGTTCCCTAAAAAAGAAGGAAATTTGTCCTAATTCTCTAGTTCCCCTAAAGTGGCTGAAAGTCATAGAAGAAGAGGTAGCAAAACTCATCAAGGCCAATGTCATTAGAGAGTCCCATTACCTGGATTGGCTCGCCAATGTTGTCATCGTCCAAAAAAAATAAGAGAAGTTAAGAGTATGTGTTGAGTTCGTCGACCTCAACAAGGCATGTCCAAAAGATAGTTTTTCTTTGCTAAAAATTGACCAGATAGTTGATGCCACCTCCAAACATGAGCTTTTCAACTTTATGGACGCCTTCTCCGGATATCACCAAATCAAGATGTATCCACCCGACGTGGAGAAAACTTCTTTTATTACTGAGAGAGGGTTATACTACTACAAAGTTATGTCGTTTGATTTAAAAAATATAGGGGCGACGTACCAGAGATTGGTGAACAAAATATTTAGAGAGCTAATTTAGAAGACAATGTAATTGTACATAGATGACATGCTTGTCAAAAGCCTCAAGGCTACAGATCATATCGCCCACCTAGAGGAGGCATTCAGCGTCCTACGGAAGCACCAAATGATACTAAATTCTTTCAAGTGCATTTTTGGTGTCTCCTCAGGTAAGTTCCTCATATTTTTTGTGACCAAATGAGGGATCGAGGCAAACCCATACCAGATACAAGCCTTGCTTGCAATGAGCTCTTCCAAAAACATTCACGAAGTACAATAACTAACTATGCGAGTAGATGCCCTTAACAGATTCATCTCCAAATCAGATGACAAGTGCCTCCCACTCTTCAAGATCTTGAGAAAAAATCAAGCTTTCTAGTGGAATGATAAATCAGAGGTCGGATTCCAACAACTGAGGAAGTATCTCGGCTCGTCTCATTTGCTTACAGTTCCCATTATGGGCGAGAAGCTCATCGTATATTTTTCCATTTCGCCAATAGTAATAAGTGTAGTGCTTATCCTAGAAGAGGATAAAATATAAAAATCAGTATATTATATTAGCAAAGTCCTCATGGGAGTCGAGACCGGGTACTTGAAAATTGAAAAGCTCGCATATGCCCTCTTGATCGCCGCTAGAAAACTTTGCCACTATTTTCAGACGCATCCTATTGCTGTGTTGGCTGAACAACCCTTGAAGCAAATTCTCCATTGACCCAACACCTCGGGAAGGCTCCTCAAATGGTCTGTTAAGCTAAGCGAGTTCCACATTGATTACAAACCAAGAATGGCTATAAAGGCTCAAGCCTTGGCTGATTTTGTGGATGAATTCACATATGACGTCGCCCTGGAACCTAAAAAAAATCTACCTGAAATGGAGATAGGACAAAACCCAAGACAAAACTCCGATGAAGACCTCGCCAAATGGAAGTTGTTTGTAGACGGGTCATCAAACCAACATGGCTATAGTGTAGGGCTAGTCCTCCAAACTCCTTCAGGCGAGCAGATGGAGTTTGCCATTCGAATGGAGTTTAAATCCACCAACAATGAAATCGAATATGAGGCTCTCCTCGCTGAACTGAGAGTAGTAACAAAATTAGAAGTAGATTTCCTAGACGCCTTCAGTGATTCTCAACTTGTGGTGAACGAAGTCTAAAGGACTACCTCGCCAAAGATACAAGGATGTTAACCTACTTAGACGAATTGAAAAAAAGATCAAAGACTTTAAAATTCTCCAAATTCCCAGAGATGGGAATAAAAAGGCTGACGCTCTAGCCAATCTTGCCTCAACCTTTGATTTTGCCTAAGACAAGAGTATATCCCTAAAGTTCTTACTAAACCTAGGCATTGAGGTCGCCAAATCAATCTGTCAAACAGAAGTAGGCTCGACGTGGATGGATGACATTATCGCATATCTCCAGAATGGGACGCTACCTCCTCACAAACTCCAAGCTCGACGGATCCAATACAGATCTGCAAGGTTTTGCCTTTTCCATAAAACATTGTATGAAAGATCCTTTTCAGGGCATCTCCTAAGGTGTCTCCGACCTGAAAAAGGGGAATATGTACTCAAAGAAATTTATGAAGGCATTTGTAAAAATCATTCAGGGGTGAGATCACTAGTGAGAAAAATTGGTCTCCAAATTTATTTCTGGCCACAAATTGAATGAGATACGGCAACATACACTAGAAAATGTGACAAATGCTAACGGTTTGCCCCAGTTAGTCATCTCCCTCACACCGAGATTGTCTCAATGTCCAGTCCATGGCCATTTGCTCAATAGGGCAAAGACATACTTGGACCCCTACCTCAAGCCCCATTACAAAGGAAGTCCTTGATTGTCTCCATTGACTACTTCACAAAGTGGATAGAAGATGAACCTCTTGCCAAGATCACAGAAAGAAATACCAAGAATTTCATGTGGAAGAACATCATTTGTCGGTTCAGAATTCCAAAGGTTATAGTCTCGGCCAAGCAATTTAATAACGATGAATTCAAGAAATTTTGCTCAGACCTCGCCATCTCTCACCATTTTTCTTCGCCTAGTCATCCTCAAGCAAATGGCTAATTGGAAGTCACCAATGGGACAATCCTGAGAAATTTGAAGACAAGATTAGAAAAATTCAGAAGTGAATGGATGGAAGACTTGCCGAGCATACTTTTGACATACCATACAATGAGTAGAATTCCTATTGAGGAGATGCTATTTTCTATGGTATATGGGACAAAATCTATTATACCAGTGGAAATAAGAATGCCGAGCTTCAGAATCTCAAATTTTGATAAGGAAAATAATGAAATTGAGCTGAGACTCAATCTTGACTTCCTTGATGAAAAGAAGGAGCGAGCTGAGATATGCCAAGCATCTTACGAGCACCAAGTCGCCAAATACTACAATCAAAGAGTCAAATATAGATCTTTCTTGCCAGACGACCTAGTCCTAAGAAAAGTTACTTTATCTACAATGGAACCAAGTGCAGGGAAGCTTGATCCGACTTGGGAACGCCCCTACAAGGTTGTCAAAGTATTCAGATTAGGAACTTCTTGGCTAGAAGACATGGACATGAAAGCCTTTCCTCACCCCTGGAACACCGAACACTTAAAGAAATATTACCAATAATGCGTTTGGTCGCCATGAGAACGAGATCGCCTAACCAATGTGGCATTGCCAATCTTATGGTCTTCCATTTGTATGGTTAATCAAAATTATGTCATGATCGCCTATCTTTATGGTTAATTAATAAAATTTCTCCGTTGATTTTATCACCAGAAATTTATGTCACCATTCCTTTAAAGTGCTAGTTCTGTTGTTGCTAATATCAAGAATGCTCATTCATTATGATATGATAAGGTGTCTTGATCACCATTGTGGATGTTACTAATATCAAGAACGCCCATTCATTACGATATGATAAGGCATCTTGATCGACATTGTGGATGTCGCAAACATAAAAAACGCCCATTCATTACGATATGATAAGGCGTCTCGATCGCCATTGTAGATATCACCAACATCAAGAACGCTCATTCATTACAATATGATAAGGCATCTTGATCGCCATTATTGATGTCACCATTATCAACGACGCTCATTCGTTGAGAAATTAAATAACGATTCAAACAATTAAGGTATTTTGATCAACAAAGTGGATTATTTAATTATTTAATCATTGGTGACCATGTGAGAATCTCCCTAACCTCGCCAGGAAGTTTTGTTCGCCAAAAGATTCAATGGTGATCACCAATTTTAAATCGCCATTTGGTTAAAATTTTAAGGCGTCAAAAATTATCTCGCCAATTTATTAAATTTGTGGTTGTTGTCGTTCCAAATAATTCATAATAATGTCAGTGTAACCAAAAGAGGTACAATAAAGAAATAGAGGTGAGGAACAAAGATTTTTATAATTTGTTCATTAAAAAGAAAGGGAGAATTACATTTTACTGGAGATAAAAATTATTTACAAATATTTAAGGGGAAGATTATTTAAAAATTATTTACAAATATTTTACTGAGTCCTTTTCCCCCATCTCTCTCTCCTTTCCCTCCTCATGTTCGCCTTCTTCCTCTTCGAGCATAGCGACATCAAGTTTCATGTTCTCGAGATCTATGCCGAACTCCGGATGATGGCGATGAAGCTACATTTTGCAAAAGTCAAAACCTTAGCCAAAGTACGTTGCGGAAGTGTCTTCAAAAGCCTTCTAAAAGTCTCCTAAAGATTTAAACTTTTCAACGGCCAGCTTTTTGGAATGAGCCTCCCTGTTCCTCAGGTCAGCATTCGACAACTCCAACTTCGTTGATTTGTCCGCAATGGCGTCGCACTCCTACTTGACCTTAGCTAGCTCCTCAGAGGATAGCTAATTCTGAACATGGAGCTAGGCCACTTGCCCCTCAAGATCAGCCACAGCCTTTTAGGCTCGGGTGAGTTCGTCCTCAAGAGAACCTGCCCGATCAAGCTGAAGGGTCGCCTCATTGTTCAGTTCTCGACCACGGTGGGTGAAAGAAACGAATTCAACAAGTTTTAAAGATCGCCTTAAGAACAACAAGGACAACAACATACAAAATACAAAATATAAATCCTAAGGGTTACCTGACAGATAATGTGAAAGAGTTTGGAGACCATCCGATTGAGTTCCAATTTGTCCACCTCTTCCTTATCAAAGGGGAAATTACAAGCCTCAAGAATCTTCTCAATTATGGCTGAGTTCTTCAGCAAGGTAACTTTGGGCCCCAAAGCAGCCATAGGATTTACCAAGGTGCCTTCCCCTGGAGCCATTGGCCTCATTGTTATGATCGTCGTTTCCTTAGGCATGGGCTTGCCTTTCTTGGGCTCGGGAATTGGCATGGCCTCCTTTCCCTTAGAGCTCGCCTCGTCAAGCGAGGTAAATGGCGCGTCTTCTCTTGAATGCTTTTCTCGAATGATGATCCCCTTAGTTGGTGGGATGGATATCACCACCGACCTTGCGTTTGATTTACTCGCCTTCTTCCTCTCCCCCACCTTCTTAGAGAGCTTGGATAAGGTTATCCTTGACGACATAGCTTAAAAAAAATTATCAGTCAATGAACAATGTAAAACACTTGGGAAAGATGGAGGCAGTACCATCCGATTTAAGCTCAGGGGGCAGGCTTGAATCTAACCAGGACTCAGGTTTAGAGTTTGAGTTAGAGCTCGAACTACTTTATTCAGAACCTAGGGTAGGATCTTGAACTTTTCCTCCCGACCACCTTAGCATGATTAAATCAAGAATGTGAGGTAAGATCCTTCTTAATTCCTTTCTAATAGTTCCTAAGTACTCTAGTGATTCATTTCGAGAATTGCTGTCACGTTAGGGATGTTCATCTCGAGAATGGCGGGACTCACATGCGTTGCTCGAAGAGATCACATATGTAGGTCGATCCTTCGCAGGTCGGTCCTCGCCATTGTTCCCATCACCAGACACCATAGGCTTGGGTAGGACGAAACTCCTACGAAAAGATTTAGACTTAAGGAGCGTTGGAACTGAGTAGAGACCCTTCTCTCCTACTAATCCGAAGACGTTGTCAAATCTTTCATGTTCCTCCCCAAACAATCTGGGTAAGTTGTTGTAGCGTCTGCTTGAGAAACATATCAAATGATTGTCAGTGCTTAAACATTTTAAGGATACAAAAAGAACTTCAGTAAACATTGAGATTGACTTGGAGTACCCCACAACCTTGGGAGTCATGAAACCTTAGCTTTCCAAGATAATCCTTTAGGGAACTCTCAATCGTCCACCAAGATGAAATTTTTTTTTCTCTTCCATCCCTTAAAATTGCTGGGATATCCCTCGAGCAGAACCTTATTTGACCTCACCTTAAAGGATAGTCATCCGTGATCTAGCTTGGGATTTTTGTTAAGACTAAACAAGTTCCTAAACTCGGAGAGGGAGATGGCATACTTGTAAGCTCGCCACAAAACTATCGCACATACGATGCTCCACCACACGTAAGGGACAAGTTGGGTAGGGCAAATGTTGTAAAATTGTAGAATTATCCTAATTGTAGGATGGATGGGAAAACGAAGGCAGGCATGAAAAGCTGCCTCATAAAAGGCCACCTCGCCTGGGCGGGTTGAAACTATGGTTTCTTCCTCCTCGGGCATCCTAATTTAAATGTTTTTGGAAAAGGAGCAGGACTTTTTAAGAGAATCAAGCTCGTCATCTGTCCTAATATTAGTTTCCCCCTTTACCAGAAGGGGGGACTAAGGGATTACCCTCGGGGCTGTTCGGATCATCCCTGGGCGGGGAAGGAGATGGGTTGACCTCATTAGTTGAAGGATTACCCTCAACCTCGAAGATAAGAGAGTTTCTCCTAGGTGAAGAAGGAAACTAGCTAACCTTGTTTGTCATGACTGATTATTCCCCTAGATGCTCGGGCACTCAAAACGGTAGTGAGTTTTTCAAATCCACTACTATGGTTCTATTGGACATGTACTAGAAGCTAGAGGAAATAAATTGAAGGCGAGATTAGTAGTTGTACTGATAGGAAAGTTGAAGATGAAGAGTTAATGGCAAGCTGACTAGGGCGAGGTGCACGTCGGAGCAGAAGTAGCATTTCGACAACAAAAATAAAAGAGTACAAATGAATGGGGGAACCACCTATTTATAAGAAGCATCAAGGGTTGAGATCCATCTAACCCAATGGCCAAGATCATGTGACACTTTGAATTTCGAGCTCTTAACTGCCATTCCCGCCAAGATGTTCTGAAATATCATTTCGCCATTAATACACTTCACCACATGTTAGCTGATGGATGTACACCATCATTATTCACCCACGTCATCAAAGGGCAGTTACTTCTTTTGCTACTCGTAGATCCCAAAGTGTCCCCCTTTGGCATCTCGTGTATGTGAAAAAAATATCCACCTATCAATATTCTAAGGCAGGCACAACACCAAGAGATCACGTCTCCATAACACTAATATGGTCCTGGTCGCCCATCGCAGTATCATCAATAAACCACATCATCGAAGTGTACAAATCTTTCTCCAGCTCGCCTTTAAGCGAGGTCGTTTATGTCGCCAGACCAAAGACCATCTCCAGAAGTGCTCTATCTTCACAAGAACTCCGCTTACTCATGCGTCCTTCTTGGTCACTCCTCCGCCAGGTCAGATTCCATATCTACAAGGAAACTATATCCATCACAACTCCTACGATTGCAGATTTTTCTCCAAATGGTAATTTTCTATTATCACTCTGGTATCTCAGGGATATACTTCTCAAACATAGTTATCCGAAGATCTTGCCTAAATATCCACACACGGATCTTTATTCTACACCTATATAAAGGCTGCTCCCCCATCTTATTGAGGTACAACAATTTTAACCTTTAAATCCTTGCATCTAAGTTTTGTCTTTACATTGCTTTTCTTGAGCTCGCCTTGGTCTAATTCATACACCTGAAGGGTTTTGAGTGGCCTCACCCCGGCCATTCATGTTTGTTCATTTGCGTAGGTCGGCCAATTTGTTGCCAAGGTCCAAAACCGAGGTGAAAGAGCAATTCTGACTGTTGGTTGCTCGTCCCAATTTTCTACCACAACAAGTAATAAAGATAAAAAAAATTGAAAACTGAATCAATGTTAAAAAAGGGAGAATTATGTAAAAAATCTCAAAGTTTGACTATAAAAATAAATTAAACTATATAATTTCAATTATAGTAAATTAAATTTTATAATTTTAATTTAGTAGCAATTTAAAACTAGGGTGACAATTGGGTGAATTGGGCATTTCACAAATGGGTTAGGTCTCAAATGGGTTGATAACCCATTAATGATCCATTTAACAACGTGATTATAACACAAACTCAAACCATCCCCTTCATTTAAAGTCAAATCAAAACCGTCCCATTAACCTATTTATATATTTATTACTCTCACTCAAAACATGTTTTACTTTACTTTCTTATTTTTTTCAACGTTAAAAAAACTATTTTATTTTAGTTGGAAAAAAGGAATTTTTTTAAAAACAAATGAAAAAAAAAACAGTTTTCTCCAAAGTAAAAACAGAAATAATTTTTATGTTAAAAAAATAGGAAAAAGAAAAAATAATTTTCTATTAAAAAAATATTTTTAAAAAAATATTTTTTGCTAAATAAACTGTTTGTTTCAAAAAATACTGTTTGAAGAAAAAACAAATGCTGTTAAAAAAATTCAAAAACAAAATTTCTGTTAAAAGACTGTTCTAAAAAACTGTTTTTAAAAATAGTTTATGTTAAAAAACTTTTTGAAAAACAAAACAAATAAAAAATTTATTTCAAAAGCAATATTCTGTTAAAAAAATGTTTTTAGAAATAGTTTTCTCCAAAAAAAAAAATTGTTTTGGTTTTGAAAATAAACAAAAAAAAAACTATTTTTAAAAACAGTTTTCTCTAAAATAAAAAAATAGAAACAATTTTTTGGCTAAAAAAAAAAGTAATTGTCACGTGTCTAGAGTAAAGTGGGCTAAGATGAAATAACTCTTCTTTGGGTTAGGTAAGTTGGTTTGGCTTATTAAGTTAAATGGGTTGAACTTTAACTTGTCATAAATGGGTTGATGCTCATTTTGATCCAATTAATAAATGGGTTGGGTTGGGTTAGGTCATGTCTTAATTTTAGTGGGTGGATTCATGAGTTTGGGTCAAAATTGTCATTTAACGGAACTAACTGATTCTCATCCAAAATGCATTAAAACCACATCTATAGGATTTTTCTTTTTCAAAGCCCTAACCAAGCTATTCACATTTCAAAATGGTCTATAAATTTGGTCTATTAAATAAATACAAAATTCAAACTCTTTAATTTGTCTTTTAATTGGTTTGATTAGGGTTTTTAAAGGAAGGTAGCATTATAAGAAATTATTTTCGTGCATTTTAGATGAGAATCAGTTGGTTCCGTTAACCCTATGTAATCGAAAATTAATAGATAGTTTAAATTGTTACTGGATTAAAACTATAATGTTCGATTTGTTACAATTAAAATTGTAAGTTTAAATTTTTTTTCATGGTTGAATCCTGGAGTTTTTTTTTTTTTAATTTTTCCAAACAAACACGCGCGCACACACACACACACACAAAAAGGCTAATAGCAATGTTTTGCCAAGCCATGTGAATGTCAAGGTATTATGATTGACTACAGTGCTCGAAACCCCTCTCTCGCATTTCACATAAGAAAAGGGAAATGTAAAGAACAAACACATCTCTTAGTCCCATATAAAGTAATTGTCTCATAAAGTGTCTCAAAATAGAGGTAGAATTTAGCAGTTCTGTGTAGAACTTGCGCTCAATGATTGCATGCAGTCCGGCTATTCTTTTAACCTTCACTCTTCCAAACTACATGCAGCCATGCATATGCCAATATAAAAGCAAATGCCACCAAAAAACATACATGAGACGCTGAACCAAACATTTGCCTACTTGCAAATGATCATATCACATTGTTCAATAACGACCCAAGTTTACCCAAGTTTTACGTCAGCAAAGAATGAAGAATTTGTGTAAGGGGAGAAAATAAATGATCACAAGCTCGGGCCTCACCGAGACGGGAGTCATCTCTGACAGATCCACTATGATGCAAAGAGGGACGACGAGCACCTGAGTTCGGTCGGATCCCTACTATGTACCGACATCGGCCGGACTAAAGATCTACATCATATCCAAGATGTCGCTATATAGTAAGCTTGGAAGGGCGACCACGCCATGCGTGACCAGGAGGTAACGATCGGTAGAGATCCCGAGGTATGTCAGAGTACAAAAAGTAACTTGCGCAGCGGAGTTTCTTCTGACAGCCCCCGCATCTGGGACAAGACGTACGCGGCATGGAGACATGTTACCAATTGAGCCGTAGAGGCATGGTTGGGTCAGCCACCAACTTACTAACATAACGGCTAGCGCGTCGAGGTACGCGCTAAGTTGTGCTATATAAGGAGAACCTATGTTCCCTTTCAAAAGTACGCATTTTTGAGTCATTAAGAACACATATTTTATCTCTCTAAATATCAAACTCTGGTCATCTAACTTGACCGTTGGAGAGCCGTTTCTCAAAAATAGCTCCGACGGTCGACCTCACTATTTTTGTGCTATAGTTAGGGAATTGCCAAGCACCCGTCTGATGTTAGCTCACATCGCCGCCGCAAGACCACCACGAGTGTCTATCCTCAATTTTCTTCCTCTCACCCTTCAAATATACCACCTCATAATTGGCGCCGTCTGTTAAAATCGATTATGTTGGCAAAGGCATTTTTGATGGCATCGCAAGACAATAATTGTTCCACTAGCCATCAAACCCACGAGGAGCCCCCCCATGCTCCTAGGAGCCTAGAGGACAGCCAAGGCCACCTCGAAGCAAAGGCCAGATCGATTGCTTCCCAAAAGTGAGGACAACCAGTACATCACCATTAAACGCTTACAAGCACAACTAGCCGAGATGGCACAAAATTATGGTTGACAATAGATTGATGAAAGCACCACAAATACATGGAGGAGAACCCTCTAGGGGAAAATCTAAAGGCCTAAGAGATCTACGTCACGGAGCCTGTAGGGAAAAGCAACACGAGTTAAACATTGACCTAGAAAGCCAGGGCGATATAAAATTAGTAGCATCAAGCAAGCAAAGGGTGTCACCACGCCAAGCTTAATCTAGCGTGGACCTTGGTGAAATGTTCAATGCCAAGAGAAATTGAGAACCACCTGCAGAAAAAACTTAACAATTGAACAGCCGTAGTACCAGTCAAGACTATCATTCCAGTTGGTTTGATAGCCCAGGAAGCCGTATCAATGTAGAAGGGAGCTGTCCTGAGGTACCAGACTCCATTCTCTCAAGAAATTGAGGGAATGGATTCACCAAAAAAATTCATACCATTGAGGTTCACGTTGTACGATAAGAAATCAAACCCAAGGTCCCACGTGAGCCATGTCAGGCAAATGATACCCCTCTGGAACCACATGGATGCCCTGATATGCCAGGTATTTCCATTAACCTTGGGGGACCTCGGATTAAAATGGTTCAACAAACTATCCGCGGGCTCAATCGAGAGTTTTCATCAACTTACCATGTTGTTTATGGCTCAGTTCGTTATAAACACAAAGGCGCTAAAAGGCGTTGGCTCTCTTTTGATGCTCAAAAAGGGCAAGAACGAGTCGATCCGGAAATACAACATGCTGTATTAGGAAACGTACAGCGAGATCGAAGAATGCTTTGAGGAGTTGGCGGTGGCGAGTTACAATGCACATTCGGGGTGAACTAAAAAATATTTTTGAGACAATTGGTGATAAGACGAGGGATCAAGGCAAATTCGGAACAAATTATAGCGGCCAACAACCTGGTTAGCCCAAAGACTGCAAAGGAAGTTTAAAAACTGACCGGGATGGCAACAACACTAAACAGATTCATCAATAAGTCATCTAATAAATGTTGTCCATTTTTTAAACTCTTTCGCAAGAATATAATTTTTTTATTGAATGAGAAGTGCGAGTTCACATTCCAACAATTCAAAAAATACTTAATTGAATCATCACTTTTTTCCACTCCGAATAAGGAAGAGTTGCTCTACGTCTACCTCGCCATCTCTAAACATGCTGCTAGCTCAGTACTGTTAAGGGAGGTAGATGGAGAGCAATGCCGAATCTACTTTGTTAGCAAAATATTTACAAATTACCAAACAAGGTACTTGCCATTGGAGAAGCTCGTTATAGCCCTGGTTTAACCTCGCGGAAACTCATGCACTACTTTCAAGCACAGCCCATCGCTGTGTATACAAAATTTTTGCTCAAAAATATTTTATCAAAGGGAGATTTATCTGGCCGACTTTCCAAGTGGGTTGTCGATCTCAAACAGTCAAATATAAAATTCTTGCCAAGGGCAATAATAAAAGGACAGGTCTTAGCTGATTTTGTGATAGAGTTCTCACCTTGAGTTGTGAGTCCAGAACAAGGTTGCCTTGTGTCTACACGCATAGAAAGGGAGAACTCAGAGGCAGGATCTTCCAAAATTCATCAGTACCCGGGACTCAAGAGGTTGTTTAAGAACTACCCCAAAACACAAAAACAATTACCGCTAGTGAGATGTGTGATGTTCTAGAGGTTATCGCAGAACCACCTCAAATCGATCCCACCTGGGCCTGGAGAATGTTTGTTGATGAAGCAAGAAACAGCCTGGGTGTAGGAGTAGGAGTATTCTTAAAAAGCCCAAAAAGAGTGATTTTTTAACATTGCCTCAAACTGAATTTCTCAACAACAAACAACGAAGCCGAATACGAAGCCTTCATTGGAGGACTCCGGTCCTCCAGCAAGCTAAAAATTTTTGAGCTCCATATATTCAGTGACTCAAAACTAGTAGTCAACTTTGAAGCTCGGGGAGCCAAAATGGCTAAGTAGTGGCAAATAACTTCCTTACCGAATTCAAAGCAGTAAAGATTGAACAAGAAGGGAGGGAATTGAATTCACATGCAGACGCACGGGCAGACATGGCATTGGTTTTTGAATGAGAGATAGGTCAGACCATCATAGTTGATTTGATCTCGGCCCCCAGTCATGAAGTGCCTCGAGAATCCATCCTAGTCAACACTGAGTTGGGACCTAGCTGGATGGATCCAATTATGGATTTTTTATGACATGACAACCTGCTAGAAGAAAAATGGGAGGCGCACAAACTCCGAATAAAGGCAGCATGGTTTCAGATTTCCCCCACCGGGGACTTGTACAAAAGATCATACCTAGAACCCTACCTACTATGCATCCACCCGAGCCTGGTCGAAGATATACCTTTTGAAATTTATGAGGGCATGTGCGAACTGCACTCCAGAGGGAGATCGTTAGCTCACCGAGCCTTGACCTAAGGATATTGGTGGCCATACATTCAGAAAGATGCCCAGGTGTATGTTCGTAAATGCACCAAATGCCAGTTTTTTTCCCCTTTGATCCATCAACCAGCAAGGAACTTGACTCCTCTCACCAGTCCATGGGCCTAGAGTGATGCATTTGTTCAATGTAGGAATAGAGTGATGCAACCAGCATTTGGAAACATGACTTGAAACTTAATATTTTCAATGTGGCTAAGTAAGTAGGGGATGAAGGTGAAATACATGAGGTTAGTTTCATTAAGAGTTTAGTACAAGATTGTATGCAAACCTCATTTCACTCTGACCCATTAGAGTCATGTTTAGTGTCTCCAATAGCCTTTGAGTACAGTATAAATGAGGAGATTGAGTTATTGTATTCTTTTTCGGAAGTCAGTGAGATGTGTGAATTAAACAAATGGACACACCATATCTACCTTGAAGACGATGTCAAGCCATCCCGACAGTCACAATGAAGTCTGAACCCACATATGAAGGATGTGGTTAATAATGAAGTGTTGAAATTGTTGGATATCAAGATCATTTACCCCATTAAAGATAGCAAATGGGTGAGTCCAACTCAGGTGGTGCCTAAGAAATTAGGTGTAATAGTCGTGAAAAATGAACATGATGAGTTGATACCAACTCATGTCACCACGATTTGGAGAGTGTGCATTGATTATAGAAAGCTCAACTCCACATATCAGAAAGTTGGTAAAATTTTCAACCGGTCGAAACAATCCTGGCCAAATCGAATAATGAACAGAAAGTTGGGAACAAAAATTTGACCGGTCGAGGAGGTTTCAATCGGTCGAGAACTTAACAGAGTGATAAATCTTTAAGCCTGACCGGTCGAGCACTACGGCCCTTTATTAAAACACACCCAAAATCTAAAATTAACCATTTTAACCATAAACTAGTCGTGTCTCTCTTTCTCTAAACATCAAACCCTTTTAAATCTCACCCAAAACCTTCTTAAATCACATCAATACAACCTCAAATCACACGAAAGGGAAGCTTTCTCTCTATAAGGTGAACTCCATAACACCATGTTGAAGCTCTCAAAAGGTAAACCCAAAAATCTTAACTTTTTCAATTATTTTGAGAGTTTTACTTTGATTTGCACCACAAAAGCTTCGAAAACACATTCATACTCACCCAAAACCCTAGATCTATAACAATATAGTCTCTACATAATTTATTCCAACCACATACCCACCCACAAAGCCCACAAAAATATGTCCTAAATATTAAAAAATTCCGCTGGTATGGCTCTTTCCCCAATTATGAATATTGTGTTAGCCATGGTCTTATTAGCCATTATAGTGTTGATAGGATGCAAAACAACAGTAGGTCAAGGGAGGGGTCAGAAAAGTGGGGAATGGATATCTCGGGGAGAGGGTACAAGAAAACAAAAAAGGGAAAAACTGTGGTCGAAGACTCAACATTTTTCCAACAAGGTCCGAAAAAGATCTTAAGTTGACTAATGCGGATTTTTTATATATAATGATGAATTCAGTGGTAATTGACATTGCTAAGTGTATTATGACTGAAATGGTGTCTTTCAAGGAAAAAGCCCCACTGAGAGCCAATATGCCATTTGTATCCATGGTTTCGTCCTTATGTGTAACTACCGAAGTGTCTTTTAAAAATGATAGTTTGCTTATACCATCAATAAGGCCTATCACACTGGCTTCAGTCAAAAAGAGCACAACAATGTCCCGTACTCCTTCCTAACCCCCTGCCGAAGGTGTTAACATTGCTTCAACCTCTAATCACCTCCAAAGCCAAAACACGAATCTTGGAAGAAAAAAATCATGGACTTCATAAAAAAGATAGATAAGAAATTAGATTTTTGCATCAAGGTGGCTAAACAACAATCAGGCACAAAGTATGTGGAGGAGGAGACTGACGATGAGGAAGGAAGGGAGGAGGAGGAGGAGGAGGATGAGGAATCATAGTAGGTCTTGACCTACGGTGGAAAAGGTAGTTTAGGAGTAGTGTCTTGTTAGTTTCTTTTATTTTTTATTTTGATGTTTCGAGTATGGGTAGTAGTTAGAAAGGGGTCAGATTATGGTAGCATTTTTGGATAGAATTCCACACTACAATATGAGCTACCATCCTCTTTTTGGTCTAACCCATTTATTTTGACACCATGGCCATTACAAGCTGAAAAGTCCATGTTAACTTTACAGTGCTGTAATGATGAATTGAATAGTTTTGGTGCTATTTGATAATTTGTTATGTTTACTTTTGTGCAATATTTAAATTACTCGTAAGAAGAGTACATATATTCTTATTATTGAGCTTTTTCAAGCATGTAAATTTTTGGTTTTCATGTATATTCATTCATTCACAAACATACTTGTGGGGAGTTGCCTAGTTTGTAGTTGAAGTTGAGACTCGATATGGATAGATGGAATGAATGCATGGTTTGCTTGACTAAGTTTAAAAGCTATGGTGCTTGAAATATAATTGATCCTTGGACATGACTTTCAAAATTTTGCATCACTGTGTATTTGAATGGCTCATATGCATGCCATGTTGATAAATGAGTCTTAAACCACTGATTAAGTATTACTTATGGAGCGAGTTTATTTTGCTAAAGGACTAGCAAAACTCAAGTTGGAGGTATGATTCGAATCATAGATTCATAATTATCGGGTGGATTTACCCACACCTTAGTGTTATTACGCATATAAATTATTTATCTTAATCGTTGTGTGGCGCAAGTGGATCAAATTATTTTGCAAGACTAAAAGAAGCTTAAAGGATACTTGAAAAGGATGGGATCGTATGAAAGGATGATTTGTAAATCAATAGGCCAAAGAGTTGTTGTTCAACAGGTTAAGAGAAGCCTGACCGGTTGAAAGAAAATCTTTATCGGTCGGGAGACCAACAGAATGCAGGAAGACAAGTCCAACTGGTCCATCCAGTAGCCCAACCGATCGAGGTTCAAGCAGAAGCCAAATGGCCATACCCCGACCGGTCCAACAAACTCTTTATCGGTCAGAAAAGGTCAAAAGGTTCAGGGGAGTCCAACTAGTCCAACACAATAGTCCAACCAGTCGAGAGTCAAGCATAACAAAAATTGCCTTAAGCTTGTCCGACCGGTCAGGCTTATAGTTGATGACTTAGTTATTGTTTAATAAAGTTCAATTTAATCATTTAATATGGCACAGTTGAATTTCATTGTTATATTTTGCCTAATATTTGCTGATTTGACTTTTGATTCCATACAATTCAATTTTACTATGGTGAACATTTGAATTTTGCTATTTCAAATTGGCTTATACTTGATTTTATTTTTATCTCCGTACGGTTCAATTTTACCATTTAATAAGGAAAGATGAATTTCACTATTTTAATATACCTTAGACTTGATGATTTAGTTCATTCATGTCTATATTCGTTAAATAAAAAAAGGAAACATCAAATTATTAATTTTTACTCTTTTGGCAATCAAGTCGAGCGCAAAAAGTATTAGGACACGAGAAGGGAAAGACATACAGTGGTGTTTAGGTTCTGAAGAGATGGATGACTAAGCCAACAATAGAGTTGGTAAGGGTCAACGGACGATCAAAGAACCATTAAGGTAGGAATGTCAGTATCAAAATAATACAAGCCACCTCAAAATAATCTAACATAACAAACTCTATCACCAACTCTTGGGAACCAACTCGTACATTGAGGGTTACGGTTCCCAAGGGCCAATGAGACTGAGCAAATCCTACTAAAGAAGCTCGGGTAGGTTTCAAATCTTCTTTATTCAGATTAAGTTGGTTAAAAAAATCATAGTACATCACCTCAACCAAACTATCGGTGTCCACTAGGATTTGCTTGACATCGTAATTATGGACTCATAACTGGATGACTAGAGGATCATTGTGGGGGGATGACTAGAGGATCATTGTGGGGGGGTTGGACCCGCTTTAGATATCCTTTGGTGAAGATAATGCTACCTGGCTTAGATTGATATTACCTTGGCTTCTTGGTGGTTGACTGGACTGAGAGAACTTCGTGCATTTGGTGAACAATGCGTATCTCCCCTCGAATTTTATTCACAAGATTGGGGTGGTGCGGTCCCTTGATCATGTAAATAGTTCCCAATGGAAGATCTTCTTCTGTGGCGTCCCCAATTTCTTCATTTCTGCGGTCAAACCTTGGGTTAGATCTGACCTCAGTTTTTTGTGCTTGAGTTTTTTTCTGATCAACAAATTCTTTCAAATGTCCATCCAAAACAAACTGATCAAGAAAAACCTTCAAAGCTCGGCAATTCTTGGTTTTGTGTCCTTTCTTCTCATGAAATGAACACTTTCACCGTTGATTGAGCTTTCTGGGGTCACATCCCATAGGGGTGGGCTTCTTGAAGTATGGCTCATCCCAGATCTGAGTAAGGAGCATGTAAATTAGTTCCTTAAAAAGCACGTTAACCCCTCACCTCACTCGATCTTGATAATCAGCCGAGCTTTCCTTTTGTTTCTTGAACGGTGCCTCACCTCAGGATGTTGCCCCTGTAGCTCATTCTACGTGTCGGACATCACCCTCCAACCGAGAAAATATTTTGACTCGAGACATGACATCCCGGAGTCCATCTAGAGGATTGAACGTCAAGTCTTCCTAGAGTTTTTCTCCTAGAGTCAATCAAAGTTTGTAACTGACCATTGCTAACTCCTCATAACACTCCTCTATTTCGTTA
>BRYE01000007.1:9832885-9835385 GCA_030159115.1 Actinidia arguta var. hypoleuca
GTTGTTTTGGGCTATAGGGACGGGGAAGTCCATTGACTTGCCTCAATACATGTTTATGAAGCTTTACCATGCCTATACGCACCCTAACCCTAAGGGGTCCATTCCATTCACTTGCTTGCTCACTAAACTGATTAAAGAATCAAAAGCCAAGTTTCCCCGAGAGCTCATCACCCAAGACCAGGATACCCCCATAGATGATGCCACTTTAAGTCGTTCGGAGGGGCAAAAGAAGAGAAAGAAAGAGGTAGAAGAATTAAGTAGAAGAGCGAGTGTTGAAAGAGGATCGGGACAGATGTCTGGGGCTGATATTGCAAGTTTGCAAGTGTCAGTGGAGCAACAAAGGCAGAAGTTGGACGCCTTCATTACTTCGACCGATGGTCGGTTGAAGAATATTGAGGACCATGTTGAAAGAAACACTGCCATCCTCCAGGAGATGTTCGCGATGATGATGAGGGGACAGACGCCAGCTAGAGGCGACGATGATGGCGATAACTGATATTTACGAGTTTAGACTGTTGTGTTTAGGTCTAGATGTTTACTTTCCAGTCTAAAACTCTTGTTTTGTGTTTGTTATTTTTGGGATACATAACTGTTTTTGGATGTTAATTTTTGGATAGTAGTTTTTGATAATTGGATGGATGAAATCTTTGTTTCAAGTATTTTGGTTTGATTTATAATTGCAGCTAATTCTAATGAGTTTTGAGGCAGGTTTCTATTCAACCAATTTGAGTTGAATTCATCCAAAATAGGTCGGATTTCTGGTTCTATTTTAACAGCTTATGACTTTTCGCATTCCGAAGCTAAATAGATTTTAGTCTTAATTGTTAAAGGATGTATTGGGGTTTATTTGAGATGAACCATCGATCTATTCATATCATTGCAATCTTGTGATGAGATACGTTGCGTCATGCATTAAACTAAGTTTGGATGAACAATTAATTCACCTTTGTGTTCTGATGAATTGCAAGTTTCTGTCATAAATCCATCATAAGAGAGGGTCTACATCGTTGTACACTACCATGTTATGTGACTTCTTATGTATCTCTCACATGCCTGCGTATCCTTAAAGTGGAGATTGTGCCTTGTGAGTTTAGAGCCTAATAATCGTTTTTCAGAGTGATTTACTTTTACTCAAGGAACTTTGTTTAACCTCCATTGATTGAATAGCTTCGATATTTTTGATTTTTGATTTGCAAGTTGAGTAATAGGTGGAGTTCTTGACATCTTATACATTCTTGAGGTTCTGACTTGAGGTTCTCCGGATTCTAGTTTAAGGCCATTTCATTTCTTTCAAGCCGTTCATGTTTACTTCTTTATCTCGATGCACGTATACACATAATCTTGAAATGTATGTCAATGCTAAGTTAATGCATTGCTTATAATCATGTGGAAGAAGTTGTATGGAGTAAAAAAAAAATGATGAAAGGAGTTGAAAAGTTAAATATTATTGTAAAGTGGGAGTTAGAAGTGATTGCGTTTTTGTCATCATGTGTAGTGCGCAATGCACGTGTCGAAGTTCCATTTCATTCCCCATTCTCGGCTTTTCTTCTTCATGGCCTATCATATCCGGAATTCCATGAGTCATTAACTCGAAACTGTATAAGTCTTCACACGTCAAATCTCAAGTTGTTATTTGAACTGTGAATGTTCTTTCACGAAGCTATGCCAAGTCGATACACTCACGATTTAATGATTTTTGATGAAGGAAATTGCTCGTTTCGCATATCTTATACATTTACTCTTAAAGCTAGCGTTTCAAACGAGAGAACCTTGTGTGTTCAAAATTTTTGAGATGAGTGTATGTCTTGTGAGACTTGGAATTGAAGCGTAAAGGATACACTTGCATGTGTTGGTATGATAGAGTATATGTTATGGATAGTGTACCTCAATGTGATTTCTATCTTCGATATTTTATGCCTTTAACTTGCATGATTCATAATTTAAGGGGATCGAAAATTCTTTTGAATGGAGTTATTGTCATGCCTATCGTATCTCTATATCTTCTTGACATGACATGAGCCGATGTTTGTGGGTGTCATCACTGGAAACCCTCAAGAGACACCACTCGTTCACTGGGGTAACCTAGGGGTTTAAAGGCTTGGTGCATATGCTAAATGCACCCGGGACTCCTACGAAAGCGGAGATTATGTTTCTTGTCTTAATTTTGCTAGGGACTAGCAAAAGGTTAGTTGGGGTGTGTGATTGTACCATAAAAGTGCAAGCATAGGTCTCTAATATACCCATTGGTAGGCGTAGAATAGAAATAATTGCATTATATTAGTTGTATATTATGAATAATACCAAATTAGTTGTCTTTTCAGGTTATTGATGCTAAAGAGATAGAATTAGAGCGTTAATGATGATCCGGGTCCGCCGGCATACAAAACGAGGAATTTCATTGTGCAAAATCTCTGAAAAAGGGGTCATATTTTGCTACGGAGGTCCAATTAACCTGATTCTTGCGCCGTTGGAAAGATCTCATCAAGTTACAAATGTTTGC
>BRYE01000007.1:9905385-9907885 GCA_030159115.1 Actinidia arguta var. hypoleuca
CCAAAAATTCTAATAGGTTGGTAATTTCTAAAAGTGCCAAAAATTTATTAAAGTATTAATCCTATGCTACTTGAGTGTTGAATTGATTATAACTAAATATAATTTTAGCTTAAATGTTTGGGTAGATACAAAATTTCACTTGGTATTAGAGTAAGAATCGGCCTATCCACATAAAAAAATAAAAAATAAGAAAAACACCCCACAATAGACCCAACAAATAAAAGTTACATGATGATAGACTCAAAACGAGATTACACTTGATAAACCTAAAAAGAAACTGTGCATGAGTAAAACTATTAAGAGTAATCATCGTGTTGAATATGATATAACTTAATATAATGTTGGTACTTCTACGCATAATAATTTTAAACTAAATTTGACTGAAATTGGATAGTTACAAATAAAGCTAATTTTTAGTTACTAACTAATTTTTTAGATTGACCCACTCACTCTCTCTAGGTGCAATCCATCACCGCATCCAAATTTCAAGAAGAAAAAAGAGATGATTTCTTACAATAAAGTATGAGCCACCAAAAATTTCTTAGTAACTAAAAATGATTTTTTTTAGTATTAGAATCACAATCAATTGACAATGATTTTTCATGAGAAAACTTGGTCCAACCACTTTTACTAACACGATTGCACTACAACTTAATGACCATTAAATTATTCTCTATGCTTTGTAGTCAATTTTTATGGGTATTTGTGGTGATTAAATTTACGTTAAAAATTAATTATTTAAAAAAACTTTTCTAAAAATTGATCTTCAAAATATATTTTTTACCAATAAAACGAAGGATTACTGTTGAGGGAAATTCTTGAATCAATCATCAAACCACAAAATGGAAAAACCAATTTGACTTGATTTTTTTGGTTAGTCGAATGATTTTTTAACTTAGTTTTTTAGGGGCCTTGTGGCCTAAATAAACTAGTAGCCATTAGTGATTTTTTACTATACCAAATAAGAAAAGTTTATTTTCTATCTCATAACTTTTCATACTTTAGCTAAAAGTACAGGAAAAAAATAGAATTTTTTAGCTAAATTTAGATTCAGATTAATGTGAACCAGCAACCGAGTTGAATTCATCGAGTCCAAGTCAAAAATTTGTTAATTTGGGAAATGATTTTCTATCAGAAAATTTGGTGGAACACTTCACAATGTGCCACCAAGTCCTCCAATTTAGTATGAGCCATGATTGCACTTCAACCTAGCACCATTAACTTATTCTTTATGCTCTATTTTTTGTTTCTATAAATAATCTATTTTTGAATCTAAAGTATTCTTTAAGAAGTTGTAACACGAGACGATAGCAAGTATTATCCACCACTAACTACATGTTTGAATTATAGAAATCACATTCTTTTAAAAAAGATGAAGTATCGTACCTCTCAACATTTACCATTGAGAATTTTAACCCCTATCAAGTTTTACATTTGCTAACAATGATAAGAAACATACCGAAAGAAAAGGAAACAATAATGAAAATGAAAACAACTTTTTTTTTTTCAGAAATATTTTGAAAATTCGAAAAATATATTTTTGCTGATCCTGAAAAAATCACCAAACAAATTTATACGTGTCATGTTCCTTTCTGTTTGAACAATTGTAATGCTCAATCTTATGACTTCAACCAGCTAGTGGGTAAAATATCCTAGTAAAAATGTGATATCCTGCCTCGTGCACCATGTACGGTAAGGTACACCCCCAACATGTTCTAGTGGTATAGGCTTTTTATGACACTTATCCTTTCACTTTTTAGGACTCTTTTTAAATTGAGAGATGAATCCATCTAACTTATTATAATTTGAAGGAAAATAAATTATCAAGTCCCAAGGCTCACTTTGGTCTAGTTTTTTTTATAAAAAAGATTTGGCTATTTTTAATTTTTTTGTTTTTAATAAACTTTTCAAACATTTTTCCAGTTTCTCTGGGAGAAAAGAGTTTGAAAATATAATTTTTTTTTATAAATTAGCTAATCTTTTGTCTTTAGTAATTTTTTTTTTCCAAATTTGAACAAATATTTTATATTTTCAGATTCCTCTCGTTAAGAAAAACAAAAAAAAAATATATAATTTTAATCAAACGTTAAACAAAAAAACTCAAAAATCAATGTAGTTAAAAAATCTTTAAAAAAGTAGCCCATAAGTTGTTAACCTCTATTTAATCCTCCAATTTCTAGGGTAGTCAACAATGAAATATTTAACACATGATTATTGTCTCATTTCTTTTTCTTTTTTTTTCCTATCTATTTCACTCGCTAGTCTCCCTCCACTCTCTACGTACGTCCCTGATCCTAAGACAAAGAAGGGCATTGGAACAACAAAATAGGGAGATTCAGTTGTCGAAGACTTGTTTGATCAACATCTACGTATGTAAAAAACAAAGGAATTGGTTAATCGTGGGAATTTATTTTGTGTAGTTGTAGAATCTTTTTCCAATTGTAGGGTCTTTTTTCCAATGAGGGGGAAAAATAAAAAGTTCCATGAAGAACGTTGACAA
>BRYE01000007.1:9920385-9922885 GCA_030159115.1 Actinidia arguta var. hypoleuca
ACATATGAAGTCTAACACTCCACCGGGAAGGTACGCTTCCAACCTTGGCAAAAGCCAAAACCACACCAAAGGCTACAAGAACAATTCTCAAAATACTAAAAGTCGTGCACCTACATGCACACCCCACAGGAATTATCCGAAAATGCATTCTAATCACAAAATTCCGTTTCTCCAGCTACTAACCCGAAGGCATGATAGCCACCCACTCCGCGTGGGTTTACGGACATTCACCAACAGTGATCTTTCAATCAATTTAGACCACACTTCTGCTCACACATATCCAACACAAATCACGTTTCTCTGTCTACTAACTCGAAGGCATAATGGCCACCTACCCCGCGCGGGTTTACCCTTTCACCTACGATGATCTTTCAACATTAGACCTCACTTATGCTAACAGTGCAACAACTTAAAAAACAAAAAACCCAAACAGAGGTCAAAATCGATCCTCAAATGATCAACCAAACTTTTGAGTATTTTCTCAAATTCAAGTAATCTAATCAACTATTATGTATATACCATAATTTAATTCACAACCAACAAATTTAGTTTCTAATATAAGACTAAAGTATAACAACTTCAATTCTCGCACCAACCCAACCAACAACCACACTCATTTGAGAAAGCATTATATTAACAAATAATGTAGTTCAATTTCCATTGTTCAACATTCATCAAACACTTGGAGGACATGTAAATAAAACATACATATTCATCATTTTTTCTTGTACAAACTACTAAGATATATTTTCTAACAACAAAATTAACTTTGATACACTCATATGCAAACAAAAGAACATTATTAACCTCTTTACTCAAAATTAAGCAAAACGATCACAAATCACCAAAACTAGGATATATATGACATGCATTTAATTAAAACTTTAGGAATATCAAACTTTTATACCAATCTCCGGTCAATCTACTAATTAAGGTTACATTTACATTATACAAGTTCATGTTAATGTATTTAGAAAGCAATTCTACTACCTAGAGTCAATTTGTAGAGAATCCAAAATCACCCCAAGTTTGAAATTTCTTGGATGAAAATGAAGCCCTCGTAACGTCGATCACAATGTCCTAAATAGTGTTACGATAATCAAAGATTTTGGCCTTCAAGTCAAAGAAAGAAGTTGGAGAAAAGTGAAGAGAGTTTGTAGGGAAAAAAAATGAGAGAGAATGAGAGAGAAAGAGTCCGTCGCTGGTTTTCTAAGAATCTTGATGGAAAATTACACTTCAGACCCCTCAAGTTATTAAATAATTATTTTAGTATCCACTAACTCCCAATTCTTTCAATATGGCCCCCAAGGTTCCAAAATCATAGTAAACTAATTTGAATGGCTTTCACACATACTGCAACACACATTTGGGTCCCACCACTATTGGTCTAAGGTCAAAACATTTAATTTCAGAAACAAAATATATATGTGCAAAAAGTCAAAAATTAAAACATTGCATATAATCACACAGTTTTTCACATAATTATATATTTAACCACAATTTGAAAAAATTAAATACTAAAATTAACTACTGGTCTCTACATAACTATATCTATTGGGTATCGAATGCAGATTTGGTGATCGAGGTTGGTTTCAAGTATCGGGTATAGAGGGGAGTCCCTCGATCCATACTCTACCTATACCCATTCCCATCCCTACTTGGGATGGATCCCAAGATGATGTGGTAGATGAAGTTTTAGTTGGAGAAACTACACATTCAGCTGATGTTGGTGCAAGAGTTACAGTTTAGCAAACGGTGACAATCCTAGAGTCACCCTTTTAAAGGCAGCCTCCACAAACACACCTCCCAGAGTTAGAAGTGATCATGAGCTTAGTGGAACAAGTTGCATATGTGGTCTTGCAACAAGAACGCATGCCACTCCCTCACATGCCCAACTTTGACCTACGCCCTCCTTGACATCGTGTTCAGGTAATTATAATAGTTAGAATTAGTTCATAACTAATGGGAAGAATGAGAACTTGATTGAGGTTTAAGTGTAATTACAAGCAATTGTGGGTAGAAAAGGTAAATAACATCTAAATGGTATGTTGGATAGTAGCTAGTTTCTAGAGTTTTCTTCATTTATAAACTTATGTTAAAATGTGTACATACAATGAGGATTAAAATTGGACACTTGTCCACAATTAAAAATGTATAGCATGTGAAGTGGATGGGTGGCTTGAAATACTAGAAATTAAAAAGGAATAGAAAGAAAAGAAAGAAAGGGAGAGGTGAATAGAACGAAAAGGGAGGATGGATTGAAGTTGAGATGGTGAAAATAGGAAGAAAATATTGTGCTCTATTGTGTTTTGATTATATTGAAGGTTATGGGGAAAGTTATTGTTAAAGATGATAAGGGGTCTAACATAAAATCAATTGGCAATAGATGGAGTAACATCTACATTATATATACTAAGCTAGGGTGGATTAAGTAAGCGATATGGAACTAACACTTCTAACACTCCCCCGCACATGCAGCCCGAATGAACGTGGAGGTGAC
>BRYE01000007.1:9930385-9935385 GCA_030159115.1 Actinidia arguta var. hypoleuca
TTTTTTAAATCCACTGGACAAAAGTCTGCAATTGATTTTACTTCAAGTAAAGCACATCATTTAATCCACCTATTTTACCTTCACCTCCCGTAAATACTTCTATGCAACAGATAAATAATCCATCTTTTTCCCATTAAGAAGTTATCTCCTGCAGAACTTAAACTAAGAAGGGAAAATGGTCTTTGCTATAATTGTGACAATAAGTATGTTCCTTGCCACAAATGTAAATCTAATTTTTTCTTTCTCATGGGAGAAGATGAAGGAGAATCAAATTATGTGGTCTCCGAAGAGATAAATATAGGAAGGCATATTGATGATTCTAATGGCAATTCAGTTCCTGAAGTTAGTATGCATGCCTTGGTTGGGCAGTTTAATCCAAGGACTATAAGGGTTAAAGGGAAAATTGATAATCACTATGGGAATGTCCTTGTTGATAATGGGAGTACACATAATTTCATCCAAAAAAGAATAGCTAATAAGTTAGGATTACCTATTATTCCTTCAAAGCAGTTTAAGATGTATGTTGGGAATGGAGATTTCTTGGTTTGTGACAATAAATTTGTTAATGTGCAGTTGTCTTTGCAAGGCCATAAGTTTGTCGTGGATTTATTCATTTTACAAATTCAAGGTGCTGATGTAGTATTGGGTAATCAATGGTTAGAACTTATGGGACATGTGGTTATAAATTATAAATTGTTGACAATGGTATTTCTGTGGAAGGGCAAATAAGTGTAGCTGGTAGGAGAACCTCATATTAATGATGAATTGTTGCTGAGCAAATAACTCATTAAGTTGTCTAAAAGTCAGAATATTATTTCTTTATATCATCTTAAGTCTGTGATGCTAGAGAAGGAAATCAGTGAGATACCAGAGTGTATACAATCTCTATTGTAGGAATATGTTGTTGTTTTTCAAGAATCCTCTTCTTTACCTCCTAGAGAAACTAATCATAGAATTCATATTAAACTAGATGCAATTCCCATTAATGTTAGACCATATCATTACCCACATTTTCAGAAATCAGAAATGAAAAAGTTGGTGCAAGAAATGTTGCAGCAAGGAATTATCTAAACCAGTCACAGTCATTACTCTTCACCTGTTCTCTTGGTAAAAAGAAAAGGATGGGTCTTGGAGGTTTTGTATTGATTATAGAGCACTGAATGCTATTACTATTAAGGATAAATTTCTTATTCCTACAATTGATGAGTTGCTTGATGAATTGAAATGGGCAATATTTTTTTTAAGTTGGATTTAAGGGTTGGTTACCATCAGATTCGTGTGAAAGCAAGGGATATTCACAAGACTACATTTCGAACTCATTAGGATCATTATGAGTTCTTAGTCATGCCTTTTGGGCTAACCAATGCTCCATCAACTTTTCAAGCAACTATGAACTAGGTTTTCTTTCCATACTTGAGGAAATTTGTCATAGTTTTCTTTGATGATATTGGCAAACAGAAAAGGGAATGATTGATTGGCTAAGTCCTAGGAATCTGAAATAGTTGAAGGGATTTGTTGGATTTGACTAGGTATTATAGAAGGTTTATACAAGGGTATGTTGCAATTACTATACATTTGACAAACTTGTTAAAAAAGGAAGCTTTCTTATGGGATTCTAATGCTCAGAGTAGTTTTGATGAACTAAAAATCAGAATGACACAAATTCCTGTTTTGGCCATGCCTGATTTCAATATGCCTTTTGAATTTGGAGATTGATGCTTCTAAGTTTGCCATGTGAGCTATATTAAAGCAAACGAATCATCCAATAGCTTTTTTTAGCAAGAAACTAAGCTCTTAGATGACTACAACATCCACATATGTAAGGGAATCATATGCAATTATTGAGCCTATTGCAAAATGAAAGCACTATTTGTTGGAAAAGGAGTTTATCATTAAGACAGATCATAAAAGTCTCAAACATCTCATGGATCAAGTGATTTAGACACCAGAACAACATCAATATTTTAGTAAATTACTTGGGTTTAATTACACTATTGTATATAAACCTAGTAAAGAGAATGTTGTGGCTGATGCCTTGTCTAGAGTTGATAAAGAACAGGGGGATAGTAATTCAGTTAAGGAAGGCCACCAATTTCTCCTTACTAAAGGAGCTTACCATGCTTTGACAACTATATCATCCAATCTTTTGGATGCCTTGAGAACTGAGGTTTTACAGAAATCAGAATTGCAGGGTATAGTTCAGAAGCATGCAAAGGGTAAAGTTGAACATTATATGCTAAAAGATGGGTTGTTATACTTCAAGAATAAACTAAGGGTAGCTATTGATTTAACTCTTAAGACAATTATTCTTAACGAGTTTCATAATTCTCTAATAGGTGGTCATGTAGGAGTCCTAAAAACTTTTTTGAAATTTTTTGGAAGTTTTTACTAGTCTGGTCTCAAATAAAATGTGAAACAATATGTGAGCAAGTGTTTGGTTTGTCAACAGATCAAATATCCAACCTCTAAAGTTGTTGGGTTTTACAGCCATTACCTATTCCTGAAAATATTTGGGAAGATATTACGATGGACTTCATAACTGGACTGTCTGTGTCCAATGGAGTATCAGTTATATTCGTGGTTATTGATAGACTGTCAAAGGTTGCTCATTTTGGAACTCTCCTTGCTTCGTTTACTGCCATAATAGTGGCCAACTTATTTATTGACATAGTTATTAAACATCATGGTTTTCCTACTGACATAGTTGTTAAACATCATGATTTTCCTATCTCAATTGTGTTTGATAGAGATCCTATTTTTCTCAGTAAATTTCGGCAAGCATTATTCCAGTTCAGTGGCACAACTTTGAAATACAACACTACTTACCATCCACAAACTGATGGCCAGACTGATGTCTTAAATAGGTGTTTAGAGTAGTATCTACAAGCATTTATTATCCTATATCTTTAATCATGGCCATAATTTTTAATATGGGATGAACTTTGGTATAATACTTCTTTTCATTCAGCAATTGGTACGACACCATTTGAAGCATTATATGAAAGGCCATCTCATCCCATTCAAACATATGTTCAAGGCTCTTCTTCTATTAAGGCTATTGATTCTGATTAAGTACCAAAGAAAAAGTTCTTACTCAGCTTAAATAGAATTTGTTGAAAGCTCAATAGAGAATGAAGAAACAGGCAAATCAAAATAGGAGAGAATTGGTTTTTCAGGAAGGAGATTGGGTTTTGGTAAAATTATAGCCTTACAAGCAGAATTCTTTAGCTCAACGATTATATCACAAGTTGTGTTGAAGATATTATGGTCCTTTTTCTATTACTAAGAGAATTGGAGTAGTGGCTTATCAGTTAAACCTTCCTCCAAATAATCAAGTTCATCATGTGTTCACCTATATCCTCAAAGATTGTTGATTTTTGTTCTAATGGTTAGGAGCTATAGATCTATAATGATCCAATGGCCATTTTAAATAGTCGTGCAATGGTTGTGGATGGACTAGCCAAGAAACAATTGATAATTCAATGGTCAGGTTTACGAGAAGAGTTATTGGGAAGATATTGCTATTATACAAGGGTTTTTTTCTCATTTCAACTTGAAAGACCAAGTTTGTTTTGAAGGAAGAGGGAATGTCATAGATTCAACAAGAAAGGGAATGCAAACAGAAGCTGTAACAGAGAAGGGAATGATTGTTGAGATAGTAGCTGAGAAAGGAAGGAGTGCTACAGAAAAGGGAATCACTGCTAAGAAAACTACTACAGGGAGGATTAGAAGGAAGCCAAGTTGGATGAAAAAGTATCAAATGTAAATACAAGACTCATCAGAAGCTGTTATCGAAATTATAACAGAATCATTATTTAGATAGAATGACAATTAATCAGTTAGTTACAACTGGTAATTCATTCGTGAAAATCACTATTGTAGTTAGTTGTGGGATGTAAAAATGTATAAATACTCTACTATAATAGAGTTAAAGGCAAGGATTATATCAAGAATTTCTTTCTTTTCTAGAGCACATTCTCTAGCTCGAATAGAGAACTCTATTTTCTTCTTCTACCCTATTATCCAAATTTATGATTACAAAGCATTTCCTAGCTTGTTGTTGTATCACCTTTACTCTTCATACTTCTTTCTCCTCTTAATTGTTTCTCACTCCATCACCATCCGTCTCACACTTTTGTCTCTCCCCCATCCATTTTCATCATATTTCTCTAATCTTCCTCCCATCGAGCTTCTTTTCTTTCCCCCAAGCCTTACCATTTAACATAGCCCAACCACATGAAAATACCGTCATTGAAACCTCTGATGACACCACCGCCGCCGCCAACGCTAATTGGAGGAATCAAAATTCTTTTTGTCTCTTCTTTCATTGTACAATAGTGACTTCACATCGTATTTTGGACCATTTTTCATCAATTGCATTCATCAATTCTATGGGTGTGAGTAATGGAAATGAAGGATAGGAAATTAAAAAAAGACACATGCGGTGGCTGCATGGTAGTTAGTGGCGGTGGACGTTGTTTTAGACTTGTTGGACCTAGCTGCAAGATAAGAATAGTGAAAATAGTCACCCAAGATGTTTTTTAAAATAGCTCTTCGACGATCAAGTTAAATGACTGCTGGACACAAAGTGTATGGAGAGAGAGGGACGATTTATGATTTATAGTGCAAGGAATTGCATACCTATGAATGAATAAGGGCTGGCGTTATATAGCATAGTTCCGCATGTGCTGGGACATGCCAATTATCACGTCACTTGACAGACTACAGTTTGATGCGTGCTTGAATGTTTTGACTACTATGTTAGTGAGTAGGTGGTTAACTCAACCATGCCCTTAAGGCCTGATTGGTAGTTAGCCATCATGTCGTTGACATCTCGATCCAGGCATTGGGACTATCAAAAGGAGACCTTAACGTGTAAGTCATCTTCTGTCCCCTGATGTGCTTCTTGATTGCCGCCGATTGTTGCGTCTTGACCAAGCTTCAGAGCAGTGAACTTGCCAAGTTTGCTATAGAGCGACAGCTTAGCAATGATGCTTTCC
>BRYE01000007.1:9940385-9942885 GCA_030159115.1 Actinidia arguta var. hypoleuca
CCCCACCTCACCTGATCTTCATGGGCTGTTGGACATTCCCATTGTTTAATGAATGACCCGTCACCCCGGGATGAAGACCTCGTAGCTCATTCCACTTGTTGGACTTTGTTCTCTAGTTGAGTGAATATTTTGACCCCGCGACATGAGATCCGGAAGGTCGGCTATTGGGTTAAAAGTCAGGTCTCCCAAAGCTCCTCACTAGAGGTCAGCCCGAGGTTGTAGTTGACCACAGCTAACTCCTTTTAACACTCCTATATGTCTATGTATAGCTCCCTATAGTATTTGCTATAGTTGTGGATCGTTTCATTCTTACATTTTTGGAGTGTTAGAAGAGAATTGGCACCCTTTAATGCCTTTGTGTTGATGACAAACCTAGCCACAAATGACTCGGTAAGCTGGTAGAGGCTCCCAATGGATCCGACTCAAACCATTCAGCCCGAGGTCCCCTGGGCTTGATGGAAACACCCTGTACATGAGTGCATCGAGATGATTCCAAAGTGTCATCATTTGTCTGAAATGATTGATGTGAGATCTTCGGTCTGACTTCTACGTACAGAATGAATTTCAGGGTTGTGAACTTTTTTGGAAGATCCATTCCCTCTATCTTGGGCTTGAATGGGGTTTGGTACCTCGGGATTTGCTCTTTTGGCACAAACTTGGAGGTTTAGTTTATTGACTTTTTTGGGATGACCTTTTTTGCTAGCGTTGCTGCCTTGGCGAGTAGCTTCGCTAGTAAATCCCTATTCCGGCTTCGTTTGTCATTGAGGGTCTCATGTAAATCCACACTAGAGTGGGTTCGGCTTGGTGATATCCTACGTTTACCCGACACCACTATTTTGCTATCATTTTGGCTCTTGGCTTTAGTGTTGGATTTAGATCATCTCGCTTTCCTGTCGCCCTGAGGTAGATCTTCATGTTTGGCGGATCTCACCTCGGACGGGCCCTTACCAGCACCTTGGGCTGGCTTTACTAAATTTTTAGCCACCATGATCTGTGTTAGTTCTGCCAATTAGGCTTTCAGGCGCCTTCTAGTGATGTCTCGGCTGTCACTTCCCCCCTCATGGTGCAACTGACCTAACCTTTGCCTAGAGAGGCCTTTGACCGCTCTCTGAGCGTCGCCCTGTAGTTTGTTCCGCCTCACGCCTAGGGTTCTAGGCACGAGAGGGTGCTGCTCCTTTTGGGTTCCAGTATTGCTTTCTCTGCCGGTAGTGCTTTCAGAGGCCATGATCGTATCGTGTAGATGTCTATGGTCGAGTTTCCATAGACAGTAATTATGGGGTATGAGTAATGGAAATGAAGAATAAGAAATCAAAAATAGACACCTGTGGTGGCTGCACGACAACCAGTGGCGATGGACAGTATTTTAGGCTTGCTGGACCTAACTGCAAGATAGGAATAGTAAGAACGACCGCCAGAGCTATTTTCAGGAATGACTATTCGATGGTCAAGTTAGGTGACAGGTAGACACAAAGTGTATGTCAAGAAAGATAGGGTTAAAGGCTTATAACGCAAGAATTTGCATACCTGTGCATGAATAAGAGTTGGCCCTATATAGCACAGTTTGACGCGTACCAGAACACGCCAATTATCATGTCACTGGACAGATTACAGCTCGACGTATACTTGGACATGCTGAATGTTGTATTAGTGAGTAGGCGGCTGCCCTAACCATGCCCTTAAGGCTTGGTTGTTAGTTAGTCATCATGTCGTCGATGTCTCGATTCAGGTGTGGGGGCTATCAGAAGGAGATCTTGCCGTGCAAGTCACCTTCTACCCCCTGATGTGCCTCGAGATCGCCGCCGACCATTGCATCTTGACCAAGATTCTCTGTAGTGAACTTGTTGAGCTTGCTATAGAGCGACAACTCGGCAACGATACTTGCCCTAGCTCAACCAGAGCTAATGTTACGTCTCGATCGAGCTCTGGCACAGAGACCCCGTCGAGCTTTCTATAGAGCGACATTCTAGCAGTAGTGTCTGCCCTAGCGTGATCAAAGTTGGTACTTGATATTTTATAAATTCTATTATGAGCAGTGTTTTTTTGTGCTTTTGTACCGAGTCTCTCCCTCTAGATGTGCATCAAACTTCAAGAACTTAGAATAATATACATGAAATATTTATATACGTCAATACATATACATTAAACACAAAGATATGTATGGAAGATCTCACTTCAAATACATATACAAATCACATTCAAAATTTCTTCTAGGTTTGCACTGTTTTGAACAACTAAACTGGAACCATACTTCAATTGTCATTATTTCATTATGCTTGAATTGCTTCAATTTGCCATGAGTAATTGCGTTTTGTATAATGAAATGATGAGAGAGAAATGAAACCAAGTAAGATAGATGGACAGAGAAAGAAAGGGTAAATATATGTATCGTGACTCTATAAAAAGTTATCGTAGCATTAGTGCCACCATAGGATCAAGATTGCACTCTTTTTTTCGTTGACTAGGTTTTTGGGGTATCATAGTGCTCTATCTAAGAGTTTAT
>BRYE01000007.1:9952885-9960385 GCA_030159115.1 Actinidia arguta var. hypoleuca
GCTAGTTTGAGGCACATTAAACACTCGGAGTTAGCTGGGATGGCAAAGAACTTGGCGCTTCAATCTCCAAGTCTCAAGTTTGAACCTCTTTAGTTGTCAGTTATTTGTGTATTAACACAAATATTGGTGAACGTGCCTTCTAGGCATGGATAAACCGCATCCAATATTAGAAGTGTGAGTATAGTGTCATTGCCGATGTGCGAGCTCGCGATTTAACGCTACATGGGTTCAATAGTCTGTTGGAAATATAAGGTTTTGAACATAATTTTTAACAACTTCGAGCTAAAAAATATGAGACTTCATTTCATTAATTTTGATGAAATGAAGTGGAAATGTCTTCTTTTTCACGAGAGCTTTCTAAAGATATAAAGACTGTTCAAAACGGATAAGGGATGAATGAGAAATCTTCCCTCGAAGTTAATTAGTTAAACTAGTAAGAGAATGATGAAAACACCCAATCCCATATTGGTTAGAATACCAAAGGTCAATAGACTTATATACTAGCAAGTGTTAGTTTAAGGTATTCGAGTGTATTAGGTGAGTGTGAACACATCACCAGACCACATGCGTGCTGCCGAAACTTCAACTCTGGCCTGCGTGTTATGCGAAGAGACTGGTCCGTGACTCCAAAAATCACTAGTTACAACCTTTACCTATATAAGACACAATTGGCCCAAACACCGTTAAAGAGCACACACAATGCAAATGAAAAACCATAACACTACCTATATAAGGCTTATCCCTCTTTAGTTTTCAATGCCCAAAAATACAATTGAGAGCACACATAATCCAGAGAGAGTTCAAAGTTTCTCTTTCAGTTTTTGAGTTTTTTTGTTGTTTGCGGTCTACAACTGATCAAAAATTGTTGTTGTATCCTAGTAGAACTCAACATACCAATGATGGACGAATCTATCGTTACTGGGGTATTCAACACCCATGCAAGTGAAAGGTCATAACACTGCCTACATAAGAGCACACACAATGCATGTAGCACTACCTATATAAGACACAGTTGACCAAAAAACATATTTGATAGCATACACAATGTAAGCAAAAGGCCATAACATTAGCACTGCCTATATAAGGCTGGTCCCTCTTCAGTCCTCAGTGCCTAGAAACATGATTACCAAGAAAAATAGTTGAGAGTACACATAATCCAAAGAGATTTTAGAGTTTCTCTTTTAGTTTTGTTGTTAGCGTTCGGCGATCTGATCACTGCAATGTACAACTGATTAGAAGTTGTTATTGTATCTTGGGAGGCTGACGCTCATGAGAACTTAACACACCGATGATGGACGAATCTGTCTTAAGGATATTGTGTGATACTACGTCTAGGTTCTCTCGAGAGACCTCTGTATAAAGAGGCTATAAACAATGAGGTTGAATCCATAAGGCAAAATCACACATGGGAGTTAGTGGATTTACCTTTAGGTAGTAAACCTTTGGGATACAAATGGATCTTCAAAAGGAAGATGGAACTAGATGGATCAATCGATAAGTACAAAGTTAGGCTTGTCATAAAAGGTTTAAGACAAAAGGAAGGTTTGGATTACTTTGATACTTACTCGCCATGCACGAGAATAACATCCATTCGCATGATATTAGCCATAACTACTTTGCAAAATTTGAAAATACACCAGATGGATGTTAAAATATTTTTTTTGAATGGTGACTTGGATGAGAAAATTTATATAAAGCAACTAGAAGAGTTCATTGTTTCGGGCCAAGAAAAGAAAGTGTACAAGTTAGTCAAATCCTTGTATGGATTGAAGCAAGCACCCAAATAGTGGCTTGAGAACTTTGACAAAAACTATATTGTCAAATGAATTTAAAATTAATGTGTGACAAGTGTGTATACATTAATGTCATAGATAGAGAATATGTCATTATTGTATGTTGATCACATGGTCATCATGGGTAGTAGTAATTAGATGATCAAAACTACTAAAAATATGTTAAACAAGCAGTTTAACATGAAAGACACAGATGTTGCTGACGTAATCTTGAGGATTAAGAACACTAGATGGGATTGCATTGTCTCAATCCAATTACATTGAGAAAATAATGGAAAAATTCGACAAGGATAGTATCAGTGTCGCAAGATCTCATTTGAATATGAATCTTCATTTATCCAAGAATACAAGAGAAAACGTTTCACAATTAGAATATGCTTGTATAATTGGAAGTCTGGTGTATATAATGAATTGTACTAGATCATATATAGCATCGTCAGTAAGTAGATTAAGTAGATATACAAGCAATCTAGGTGTTGGTTTCTGGAAGGTTATAGTTTGAGTACTCATATATCTGAGGTGTACACGATATCTAGCCATGCTAGAAGGATATGGTGACGCTAACTAGATATCAAACATGAAAGAATCAAAATTAACGAGTGGATATGTATTTATTTAGGAGGAGTTACATCTCATGAAAATCTTTCAAACAAACTTGTATTGCCTAATCCATTATGGAATTGGAATTCCTAGTCTTAGACAAGGCAGGTGAAGAAGTGGAGTAACGAAGCCACTTCCTGGAAGATGTTCCAAATTGGTCAAAGCATATGCCAGCTATATGCATCCATTGCAATAGTCAATCATCAATTGGAAGGGTGCAGAGCAGTATGTATAATGATAAGTCTAAACATATGCATCGTAGACATAATACCATTAGATAACTACTCTCGAATGGAGTTATCGCTATTGACTATGTGAAGTCAAATGATAAAATTGTTGATCCGTTAACAAAAGGTTAAATAGAGAGTTAGTTGATAAGTCTTCGAGGGAAATGGAGTTGAAGTCTATAAAATAAAGTTGCTGCAATGGTAACCCAATCTAGCTGATCTGAGATCCCAAGATCTAGATTCAATGGAACAACTAAGTTGTTAGTAAGGAAATCAATGAAAACTTACCCATTCCTATGAAGCAATAGTGATGCCTGCATTTGGGAGGTTAAACGTGCTTTTAATAACTCTTGTGTCTTGGAAATCTAAGTCGGGTATAACAGAATACTCATAATGAAAGGTCACTTATGTGCGTGTGATGGGGGCCGCATCAATGAGGATTCTCAAGGTTAAATTCTTCAGCACTCAAGAAATCAAGCGATGTTAAGGGCCAAAACAGATACAACTGTGAGAACTAGTACAGTCTTGGAGAAATACTGTGTGATGCCAATAGTTCAAGGCATCGTATTCACTATTCAGCAAGTAGATTCGGCATGTAATCTCTATAAAGGTTCAAATCCAAAAGCTATATTTTTTGATGAGGTAGACTATCCGTTGATCTCTCTCCAAGTTTGCATTTTTTGACCTGTTTTCGGCCAATTTCATTAATGTGGGGGATTGTTGAAAATATAAGGTTTTGAATATGATTTTTCAGCAACTTTGAGTCAAAAAACATGAGACTTCGGTCATAAATTTTGATGAAATGAAGTGAAAATGTCTTCTCCTCCATGAGAGCTTTCTAACAATATAAATATTGTTAAGAACAAAAAAGAGATGAATGAGAATGCCCCTCGAAGTTAGCTAATTAAACTAGCAAGAATATGGTGAAAATACTCAATCCCACATTGGTTATAATACCAAAGGTCAATAGACTTATATACTAGCAAGCTTTAGTATGGGGTACCTAAGTATGTGAGATGAGTGAGAACACATCACCAGACTAGACGCGCACCACCCGCCTGACCCTGACTCTACCTAGGCCTTAGTCTAGACCATGGCATGGGGTACGGGTTGGGCCAGGTTTTGTGACTTGGACTCTGGCCTGCTTGTTATGTGAAGTGACTGGGTTGTGACTTCAACAGTCACCAGTTATAGCCTTTATTGAGTGTTGAATACCCCAGTAATAGGTGAGTGTTATAAGAGCCATTACCACTCTAGTTATTTTGGGGTTGCTGGTTGTTAATCTAGTACTACACCCATGCAAGTGAAATGCCATAGCATTGCCTATATGAGGCTGGTCCGTCTTCAGTTCTCAGTACCCAGAAACATAGTTGAGAGCGCACACAATCATAAGATGTTTATAAAGTTTCTCTTTCAGTTTTTGAGTTTTGTTCTTGAGAGATTGAACATTGCTAGCGTTCGTCGATCTAATCAGTGTGGTATAGTATAGATCAAAAGTTGTTGTATTCTGGGAGACCGACACTTATCAGAACTCAAGGTGAGGGGTAAATTTGCCTTAAGGATATCGTGTGGTACCTGAGCCTCAGTAGTCCAGATTTTTTGGTTTGCGTATTCTAATCTGTAATTTTCTTTTCTCAGTTTTGTAATTTGTTCTTATTCATTTTAATAAAACAATTGTTTATATTTAGTTTTATTTTGCTCTTCATATAACATGGCCGACTATTTAGTACCTACCTCCAAGAGTCACCCCTAGGGTGGGTTCGAGGCACATTGCAAGTTGTTTCTAAAAACTAAGGGGGCAATCTACAACTTTTGAATTTTAAAGGGTCGGTGTATGCAAATGTGGTTTTGACTTTGGGGGCAAAGTGTCATTAAATCAATACATAAAGTAGTAACCACGAAGACAGGTGTTACTTTTGGCTCAAAGTGCAAGAACAGTATGTAGGCGTCTGACTTTGTTAAGTCTCACAGAATTAAACAAAGTGTTTCCTTTCCTTTTCCTTTTTTCTCTTTTTTTTTTGATATTTTTCCCTTCTGACAAAAATAATGGGATTCGATATATTTTTATTCAAATCTAAATTTGATATGGATTTTGAGTAAGAAGTGCGCCCTAAACATCATATTACCTAACACTCATTTTGCTTTCTAATTTGCCGTTTAATAACGATAAAATCGCCTAATTTGAATAAGGCCTTGTTTGAGATAAATTAGATTATTTTTGTTATTAGATAACCTTTTTCATTTTTTGTCAAAAATGTTTTACTTTTCTGGTCATTTTTTTGTAAATAAATTGGAAAAGTATTTTTCTTTACAAAAAGACATTAAAATCCAAATTAATCCAAATAATCCAATCGGTACTGTAATTTATTCCAAATCAAGCCTAAAAATTATTGGTAGAGTTTTGTGTATTTTGCAGGCAACAACCTTTCCTTTCAATGTAAGTTTAGTAGAGACTTGTTTTTGAAACAATGCAATTGGTTAAAATAGCTAATACATCTTGGGATTAATCTGTCAATAGCGTAAGATTCAAGGGGAAGCCTTCTCCATATCGAGGGTCCCACCATCTCACATAGATGAATGGGCAGAGGTAGAGAGAGAAATTAATACTGTGGTCTGAAAATAATGCATTACAAAATTTCATAAAACTAGGATGTAGGAATGGTTGAAAAAACATAAGTATTTCGTGGGCGTTTGGTTCTAAATTTAGTTCTTTGACTTTTGACATTTTTCTAACTCGGTTTCGATGTATTGTTGATTTTAAGGGTTTTTTTTCGTAAGTGGAGTAAGATTATAAATAAAACTTTATCATCTGTTGATACCAAAATTTGGCAGGCTGAAAATTGATCATCTATGACATGCAAGAAAAAGACTGAGGGATACCGGTGTAATGTCAACCAAAAATCTTCCGATGATTAAGTTAATTTTCACTAAGAAATATGTAAATTTGATAATATGCAATGCTGGAATTGCTTACGCTGGAGAGGTGATAGTTTGCTTTTAGAATGGTCTTGAGTTGTAACTAATGGAGAGGTTATTGTCCTATCGAGTATCTCCAAGTCACTCCCTATTGCTGTTCATTAGACAAAATAGTGAGTGCAAATCCAAAAAGAGGGCTCTAACTGTCTCGCTATCTAGCTCTCTCTATTGATATTGTGAAGAGTGTGAGGGAGACACTGTTCACCTCTTAAATTTTTTTTTAAGAGTTTTGACACGTACCGAATAATAAAAAAAACTAAATTTTTTTTTTGGGAATTTGACTTTAAATTATGTGAATTATTTTTAAAAAAATTCTTACAATTTTTTTTATTGATTGTAAATAAAATAGGGATTTATCTTTTATTGAGTGTAGCTAAAATAGGGATACTATTGAAGTCAGTAAAAAAAAAAAGTGACTTTCATAACTAGAAATTAGATAAAGTAGGGAGATAAAGTGGCGAGAAAGCTGCTAACTTGTTCTCAGTGATTGAAGCGCCTTTATTAGGCTTTTCATTTCACCGATTGCTAACTTGCTCCTTGCATGCGTTTTATTAAGGGGGTTTTAGATCCAAGATCTATGGGTCAGAATTTTACTCAAATTAAATCTATCCCATTTAAAAACCCTAATTAGGTCATGAATCAATATTCAATTTCTAAATTACCCTCACTTCATAAAGTTCTTTTCCCTTCTCTCTATCTTAGAATACATTCTCTCTCTACAAATATATATGAAACACATATCTAGTCATTGCCTCACCATGCCTTATCGTCATCGCAGCAGTCGCCGCCCCCTGTCGATCTTGTCGTCGGTCACCTTATCAGCGCCGCGTCTCTACCCCTTCAGCTAGCCTCTCGTCATTGTCGCCCCCTTGCTGTCGCGATCACCTTCACAAATGTCAAAACATTCCAAATCCGGTGGTCCTCGCCCCATCTCCATTACAGCCTGTCACTCGTCGTTGCCCCATCGTCATCTCCTTCATCGTTAATCGCCATCACCATCACTATCGGTCGCATCACCATCGTCGCTAGTCACTGTCAACACTGTCATCACCATCGTTACTTCTTCTTTTTGTCAAAAATGAAAAAAAAAATGTAAGTTATAAATTTGAGAACAAGAATATTGAAGTCAAATTTTTTTTATTTGAAACACTAAATCAACAAATTGAACTCATATTTGAAAAACTTTGTTGAATGGTAAAATTCTCATTGTATTGAATGATAAAAACTTACTCCATTTTTCAATTAAAAATGTAATATAATATGAATAAAAGATTTCTCATGTCAACTATTTTTTCTAATAAACCAAATCACTCTCATATATTATATCATTCGTATATTAGAATTTATATTTTGATATTATTCTTCTATGTGTGTGGACTGTTGAATGATAAATATTCCAAAGGAAAATATCCAATTAATTCAATAAATTCTCATACTTTATGTATTTGCTATGTGTTTTATCATTCTACGAGTGCACAAAATAATTTATTATTCTACGAGTACACATAACAAACGTATATAGTATGCGAATTTGTTGATTTAATCAGATTTTTTTCTTTTTTCTTTCCAAAGTTTCATTGAGATTCCTTGCAATAGTAAAAAAAATTGCATTTACGATTTGTTCCAAAGTTTCATTGAGAATCCTTGCAATAGTAAAAAAAATTGCATTTACGATTTTTTCTCTTCAGATGTTGCCATTGTCTTTATTGCGCCAATCTCATCGCCGCCACTATATTTGCCGGCAACGTCCGTGCCGGTGGCATCCTGGTCAGCGAAGTCTGTGCTGGAGTTGGCGACGGCGGCACTTTTTCCCATTGTCACTACTAATCAATCCATTTTATTTTTATATAAAGGTAAAAAGACAAAACACATAAAATCAGGATTTTTTTTAGAGAAACAAACAC
>BRYE01000007.1:9967885-9970385 GCA_030159115.1 Actinidia arguta var. hypoleuca
TCAAAGCGACTAAAAAATTAAACCAAACTAAACCTCATTTAAAAAAATATATATTTCAGTTGTGCATTACATAAACCAGTCTTTACTTCAATTTATACACCAAATTAGAGGGTCTAAGTTCTATCAACTATTAGATGGGGACATCAAAATGTATTAATTAACTCGGTAATTTTGGGAAAAATCAGCCAAAATTCCTTCCAGCTTTGAAGCCCGTTTTTTAGCTCGGACCATCTCGAGCTCAGCTGAGTCCGCTCGGGCGAATTGAAAAGCTACGTCGTTCCCTAAGTCCCTGCTGCAGACGGCGAGGGACGACTCAAGCACAATCCCCTGCTACGAACGAGTTTCCATGAGCACCTTGACTACAAAAATATGAAAATTAAAATCGAGGATAAAAATGAATAAATATCTAGCCGAGAATGTGGAGGAACTTGGTGACCACTTGATCCAAGGAGAGTTTATCCACCTTCTCCTTGTTGGCGGAGAGGATCACTCCAGTCATAATTTTTTCAGCCACAGAGGCACTTGCCATCACAGAAGCTCCGGGCCCTAGCGAATGGCCTAGTGCGGCCGAGGTGCCCTCTCTGGGAGCAACTGGACTGGTAGATCCTTTGCTCAACCCCTTGATGGACCTCTTTTTAGCCTCGGGTGGTGGTATGGCTTCCTTTCCTTTGGAGTCATCAGCTTTGCCCTTTTTGACAGGCGAGGAATCAAGGGCTTCTTCCCGAGGCCATTTTTCCCGTAGCACTACGTCCTTAGTGGATGAGGTGGCAGCCTTTGAACCCTCCTTGTCTTTTTTCTTCTCCACTTTTTTGGCGAGCTTTGCCAGACTAATCCTCTTCGACATAGCTGCAAGATAAAAACTGTCACGCTCTAAATAACATCAAATTTGGCCACGTAGTCAACAACTTAAATGCGAAAAAGTCAAACTAAATTTTATGACAATGTATTGTCATTACATTAGAATACGTACAAATTCTTCCCGTGGGATCAGACTCTCCATGAGCTATCAAATACAGAATATGGATGATAATCCATGGACAATGCCTACACCAGCTCAAAGAATAGTACAATTCTCAAAATACACTTTAATATATTTATCAAGATAAACTACACAACCGGCATCCTCATACCTCACGATTCAGGATAACACTCGGTACCTAAAATTTATTTTATAGTAAATGTGAGTTAACTTGAAAATATTTAACAATGAATTTGATGTTTCAAACCAAACCCATGATACATAATTGTATAATGAAAACATGATGCAATGAAATATGTTTTCATTCATATCAAAATATACTTTTGATTTTCAATCCATGATTTCACAAATCATTTAATTTTCACATATTCTGGCTTTTCTCAAAAGTATTTATTTCACAATTTCTCAAATCAATAATTTCACAAACTTTATGGCATTTCATAAAAGTAATAATCTAATTCCTTTGAATAACACATCTAGGCTAATACCTAACCGGCCTCGTTTTGCACTAAGCATGTGAGACACATCTGGCCAACTTCTCGGGCTTTTACCGAAGGCTTTGACATTCTGTCCCGCGTAGTTGTTATTTAGGTCTTTCACCTCGGGCTTAATCTAAGCCATCTAATTCTAGTATCTCATAGCGTGTCATTCCCAAAACAATTTACAAATTCCACATTCCAATATAAATCCATGTTACGTTTGTTAAAAGTTTTAATGTAAACAACATACTATGCAAGTATTAAAAACCGTCAATAATAATCATTATTGAAAACATTCGAATGCATTTGTTATAGACAAAGTATGTAACTGTAACCATAAATCAACCGTGTTTATTTTAAAAGTTTTTCACAAACTTTTATTACAAGTAACTACCGGTAGTAGTCTGGACACACCGGTAGACAATGTCCCAGAGACAAAGTTACATAGATTACTATCGGTAGGGAAAGATAGTACTACCGGTAGAGGACCATCCAGAGGCAAACTATCATTATTTACTACCGGTAGACACCCATCTAATAGCTAAATACAATAAATCACTCCCGATAGTAGAAAAGAATACTACCGGTAGACAATGAACTAGTGACAAAGATCCAACTAATAACTATCGGTAGTGGAAATAAGTACTACCGGTAGACAACCATCTAGAGATGAAATATCAAATATCACTACCGATAGTGGAAATGTTACTACCGGTAGGTCGGGCCCTCGAGCCAGCTTTAGAAAATAAAAAGAACTACCGGTAGGAAGAATGTAACTATCGGTAGATATCGCAGAACACAGAACGATTTCAGATCTACAAACTCCAAACTTTTCCTTTAAAACCAATCTTCCATTTAGGATTTAATATCCAAAATAATACCTCAATAGGCTTCATATAAGCCATTAACAATAATCTCAAAACTAAAGCTCAACAAGGAAACCCCCCTTTACCTCAAATCCAAGCAATACAACTCTAAAGACTTGTTGAAGATGAGATGAAGCCCCCAAGTTCCGCTAGCTCCGATTTCAAACTTTCTTGGC
>BRYE01000007.1:10027885-10030385 GCA_030159115.1 Actinidia arguta var. hypoleuca
TGCCTGTTTCATATGATTCTTAGCAATGTACACATGATGCTTGTATGAAATGGGGAATGGTTTGTATTGATTGAAAAACGAAAAAAAATGGTGTTTGGTATTGTCTTGAGAAATTTACGGAAGGTTCTAGTTATCAATCTCACGTTTGTATGTTGGACGTTAGTGTTTACTGGGGTAAGTTAAAGAAAACAATAAATCGATATTAATAAAGAAATGCTATACAAACTAACAAAATTTATAATTTTTTCTTATTGACTGATGTGCTAGAGAGTGATAAAACTTTAGAACTTGAAATAACAACTACTAAAGTTTCTTACCATGTCTGAAATTTGCTTGCTGATCATATTCAATTTGTTGTGCTAAAAAACGAATCAACAATTGGTATCATGGCAAGGTTTTAAGTCATTGGAGAATTTTTGCGAAGAATAGAGCAAATCTTGCATACTATCTCAATTCAAAGTTGCTCGGAATTGAATTTTGAGCATACCACGGGATTTCTCTCTTCAAGACGAGTCTGTCGATATGAAATCAAAGCCTAACGGACACCGAACGTGCCTCTGAAAGTTTTCACGTGCGGGCTTCCTTTCGCACACGCCAGCACGCGCGCACATAGCCGATCCGATCCAATTGACCGCGCGACGAGCCATTGATCGCGCGATAAGCCAGTGCATTTTGATCGAGCCGATCTGAGAAGAAATATTCATAAAGTTTCTTAAAATTATAGTTTGGTCCTTGAAATTTTTATTTTTGACAGTTTGGTTCCAAGAGTTTCTAATTTTGATAGTTTGGCCCTTCCTTAGGTTTTTCAGCATTTTGGATCCATCCCTGAGGTTAGTTTTTGAATTTTTTGCTTCTAACTGGGTGAAGTGAGATGGAAGAGAACAATTTGGGTGCTATGATCATGCTTTCAGCCATGAATTACGCATTGTAAAAATCACAGATGGAGGATATTATATTCTGCAATGATTTGTATAATCTATTGGAGGATATTGGAGCCAAACCTTCAAAGACGAAGGATGAGGAATAGAAGAACAATTAAGTAGATCAAATAGGGATACGAGGTGTTCCATCATGTTACACAGGAGATGAATGCTTATGAGTTGTGGACCAAGCTGGAGACAATGTATACATCTCGGAACAAAGCCTTAATGATGAGAACGCTAGTGAATTTGAATCTTTAGAGTGGGACTTCAGTGGAAGAATATACCAGTGAGTTCTAGAATTTGGTTAATCAGTTGGCTAGTGTTGACCCACACTATGAGGATGAGACACGCCCTACTGCTTTTGAGTTCTTTGCAGGATAGTTGGAAGACATTGGTGGTTTCTCTCAGCAATTTAGAACCGAATGGGAAGTTGACCATGAGTACGATCAAGAATGTCATAAGTATGGGTACGATGGATAGTGATAAGTTGCGAACCCTAGTCTCACAGGAAAATAGGAAAAGATGTTGAGATCAGGGAAGAGGTCATGAAAAGGGTACCGAAAGAAGATGACCAAGGTCATAGTCAAGAGGTCACACTTTTACGTGCTTTTATTGCGACCAGGAAGGGCATATCAAGAGGAATTACCTAAAGTATAAAACAAAGATGAAGAATCATTAGTCTTCAGAGACAGCAATAGCGGTGATGATTGTGGATGAGAGTGATATTCTCCTAGCAGTATCGACAGATGAAAAATCAGATTGGATTTTGAATTCAGGTAGTGCTTACCACTTGTGCGTAGATAAAGAGATGTTCTCTACATATACATGTGATTGCGGACTTGTATGGATGGCAAATAACAAGGCGAACAGAGTTGTTGGCAAATGAACAGTCCGATTTCGCATGGCAAACGGGAGGTCTCTGACATTGATCGAGGTAAGACATGTTCCTAGTTTGCAAAAAAAATTAATTTACATTGAGATGCTATATTCGAAGGGTTACAACTTTGCAACTAGTGGATGAGTTTTGAAAGCTTCCAAGGGAAACATGGAGATGCTACAAGGAAGGAAGACTAGATGGCTATACCGACTAGAGGGGAGTGTCCAGACAGGGGAGCTACTATCAGACATGGGTTTAGTAATACTAGCAACCAGAATGGATAGGGAAACCAACAGTTGTACAAAGGTACGCGGAGCAAGCGTAGGGGTACTTGGAGGATCCGTAGTGGTACAAGAGCGCAGGGAGATGCGTTGAGATGTGTGCAAAAGTATGGCCAGACACAAGTGGTGCAACCAGTGCAAGATGTCCAGTTAGAAGATCAAAGGAATGATACAAAATTGATTTTGAAGAGCTGTACAACAACAAGTGCGCCGCCGCCGAAATTAGTCTTTTTCGCTCTCAATTTGATTAGTAGTGGTGATTTCTCCATTTGTGCACAAGGGATGAAAGATGGAGCCACGACAGCTCGCAAAGTGATGTACTTTGCGGCGTACTCAGGGGTACACCTCAGTGAGAAGGTGCGGGCACTTTGGTGTGGAGGTGCATACACTTCAATGGGAAGTGGAGTAGCCCAATAATG
>BRYE01000007.1:10065385-10067885 GCA_030159115.1 Actinidia arguta var. hypoleuca
TTTATTTTATTTTATTTTTTCTACCAAATTTTTAATCCAAACAAAGACATTTTTAATACATAAACTCATACAACCCCCAACATATTACATGCCCACCCAATCAACTTGTTTTAAAAGTCTAAACATTATCATTGGGCTAAAATATAAAGTCAAAAGAAGTAGAGAAAGAATACTTTGGAGACTGTCCAATGAGCTCTCGACACGCCACCGCAAACCATCCATCTTGCCCCACATGATCATATACCACTATCTTTATAAAATAAGGACAAATTACACTAACACCCCCTCCAAAACACTAAAATCACACTATCACTCTTTTTTATTTAAATTCACAATGTCTTCCCATATTGTAGAATAACATGTAACATATTTGTTAGTTGACTGTCAATTGGCTAAATGGATAATAATGAGATCAGAAAAAGGGTTGGAAGGACAATATTAATTCCTTTTTTTTTTCTTTCCAAACTATTACAACATAAAAAATAAAAATAAAAACAAAAGATATTTTCTTCCTCCCTTAAAAAAGTTTCCTTAAAAACTTTAGAAAACTATAAACCCTAGAAGTTCTCCTACCACTGTTCTCTCCTATCCCAGTCATAGCAACCCCGTTTATTGATCTCCTCTCTTGGCAACCTATCCGACAAAGTAATTCTCTTTTTATACTATTTTTTTTTGTGTAGGGATGTTTGACAATCGTTTGCTTTTACTTTTCTTTTTCACATTTACCATTTAGCACCGTCACCGTCACCGTCACCGTCGCCATTGTCATCGTCATCAATTAATATTATCGATTTGGCCAAGATTAAAAAAAGTACAAAAGTTTATTTTTATCTACTTTTAGTTAAATATATTTTTATTTACTTTTGGTTATTATATCAAAAACGTATAGATAAGTTGTATAAGTTTGAACTATTTTTTTTTTTAATTTTCATATCTTCTTATATAAAGATAAGTTGTGTAAGTTTAAACTATTTTTTAAATTTTCATATATCTTCTTATTTTTTATAAAAAATATATGTATAAAAAGAATATATGTATAAGGATATAAACATAAAAATAATAATAAAAAGAAGTTCCATTTATTATTGTACAGAAGTATATTTTTATTCTATTTTTGGTTATTATAAACATGTTATATGTACATATGATACATTCCATTTAAAGATTTTTCTTCAATTTTTTATAAAAATATTTTCAAAATTTACAAATAATAAAAATTTTAAAATATTGTTAGCATTTATTAATAATTAAAAAAACATTATAATTCTCTGGATTAAAACTAACCCCATAGATAGATTTTATGGTTGGAATACTTTCTACTAAGATGCATCAATTTACCTTTTGCACATTAGTTCAAAAAAAACCTTTAAATGTTAAGAATATGTAAGTCGTTTTGCTAATATTCCCGAAATTAAATTTTATTAAATTTAATATTATTTTTTAATTATGTGCTGCGATTTAATCATACAATTTTCAATATAATTTGACTTTAATAGAGCGTCAAAATATTTTTGATTTACTTACTTAAATTAGGTGATTAAATATGTTGACAAAATACTTTCTACTAAAATTATTGAATGAAACTTTTTGTGTTTTTAAACACAATTTCCTAAATCGTTATAAAAAGGTTACCTACAATTTTCATATAAACTCTTTTAGGATTAGCTGGTCCAACAAAGAGTTACCTAAAGTCAAAAGGCTTTTGTTTTTTCCTTAATAATCTTTTTAATTTGAAAATAAAAATAACTATAAATTGTTGTGGTAGAAAACTAGGGCGAACAACCAACAGTCAGAATTGCTCCTTTCACCTAGCTCTGGACCTCGACAACAACTTGGGCGACCTGCGCAGAATATGAACATACGTGATCTGCCGAGGTGGCGCCGCTCAAAATTCCTTCGTGCGTGAAAATCAGATCAAGGCGAATATAAGTTGAGCAAAGTATAATAGCAGAGTTTTTTAAAATATATGGCGGTTAAATTTTTACTATTGAGCATACCTTTTCATAATGGCGAATCGGCCTTTATATAGGTGGAAGTTGAAGATCCGTGTGAGGATAATCAAGAGAGATTTTCGGGCAGTCATGTTTGGGAAGTATATCCTTGAGATACAGGAGAGATAATAAGAAACCCACAATCATAGGAGTTGTGTGGGATACTATTTTCCTGTAGAGACGAAATTCACGTGAAGATGGACTCTAACCAAGCAGAGGTGCGATGAAGGACTCTAGGATAGGAGTTCTTGTGAAGATAGAGTCCTCTTAAAGTTGGTCTCTAATCTGGTGATGGGAATGACCTTGCCCTATGGCGACCTGAAGATGAGTCCGTTCCTGCTTCCGGGCGAAGCGGCCGATTGATGATCAAAATGAGGGGCGACCATGAATATATTGGGATCATGATGACGTGCTCAACTCATTATAAATAAGTAGTTATTTTACCCACATCATAAATAGTACTCTTTGAACCTATATGTACGCTTTTTTTGTTTTATTTCGTGTTCGGA
>BRYE01000007.1:10085385-10092885 GCA_030159115.1 Actinidia arguta var. hypoleuca
GAAAGAGGTAGGGTTTCCTTGTGAAATCTAAAAAAAGAATAGGATATTCTGATTTAGAGTACAAATTTCTATGTGGGCATGAATTCTTTCGATAAGTTTTGTTAATTAGGTCCATGTATGAGAGGTTGAGGGTGAAGTAGAGTAAAAGAAGAAAAAGAATGAGCCAAATGAATTGGTTAATTTTGTAAGAGATTTGAATGGGTCTTGAAGTATTTATAAGTTTCTTTTTCCATGATTCTATCAAAAAATTTTAGTTTTCATATTCATGCTTATATATATACACGTACGTATGAAGCAGAATGCTTCTTTCTAGTTCTGCTCTGTTTCTGCTAGTGTTAATAGTTGCCATAGTCTGGAATTTATCCACTGTGGTTGAGCCTGCGGAACTAGCATACACGTTTTATGTGTTTAATCGGATGAATTTTTGATCGTGGAAACAGTCATTTCTAATATTTTCAGCATGCAGATTCTGTTTTGGGGTTATTTAGAGCTAATTTTGATCCGAGATTTATGCTGTAGAAAAATAATAGAGGGTGGTCAAAGTGACCACATTTTGTTAGATGAAGGGATTTTAAAATTTAATGTGTGTTTAACCATGAGTAAATTATGGATGATATGTTGGGTTATTTGAATAATGTGATATTTATTTCTTAGGATCCGAAAGCACTTCATTTGTTGCGGTTCCTCCCGGAGGTGGTCAATAAAGGTTTGAATCGCTTCGATTTGTTAAGCTGAGTGTATGACTCATACTTACAATTAATTATGTGTTGAGAAATTCTTGTTGTTTACAAATATTTGATAATCTAGTTTAACTATTTGTTGTTCTATCTTACCTTGCCTTGAGACGAATCAGAATTCAAGTATCCATTTGTGGTACTTGAGAATATTTGACTTGCAAGAGAGTTTGCAAGGTTGGGGTGATCCTATAAAATATTTAACTTACAAGAGAAATTGTAAGTTGAGAGAATTCAACTTGCAAGAAAGTTTGCAATGTTGAGATTGTGGCTTGTACGAGTGTAATCTTATCATTATTGGAGTTGTTACTCTGGAACTAATTTTGGAATTAGAGAAACGTTTGATTAAGTTGTTCATTGTCAATACCAAGCTGTTTTTGTTTCTTTGGAACTAAAATTATGTTCAGACTCTCATTCACTCTTGGAGTTCTGTTCTGAATTTCAGATTGGCGCTTTTAGAGGTTTTGGTTTGCTACTAGACAGGCATGTTCAGAATTTATTTTGGAAGAACACATGCTGATATTTTTTTGCTTTGTTTTGTAAAAGGAGATATATTTTACTGATAGCGTGGTTGTGTTGAAGCCTTTGTTATTGTTAGTTGCTTTTCTTTCCTAAATGTATTACGGAGTGATGTTGAAGGGTTAGATATTGTAAAATTTGTTTTTATAAGGAATTAGTTTCACTCACGCCATGGCCCGAGTGGGGCGGAGACTGCCTATTTGGGACAGGAGTGTGATAGCAACCGTGAGATGGACCCCCACACTGGAGGCTCCCATTCGACTTTTCTCCCAACCTATAAACCCTTGCCTCGACCTCAATATGCCTCCACTCAACTTTTACCTTCACTTCAAACCTCACCCTCACCCTCACCCGTTATAAAAGAATGCACACTTGAACATGGGCAACTACTACTTTCCATGGCTATTAGACCATGGAGGCTTTAGAGAAAAGACGGATAATAAGTAACCTCCAACTCCCTCTGCACAAACGTCCCACTCAACCTTTCAGACCACTCAACATCCTTGCCTCTCCCTCACGTTACCCTACCGTCACTCTACTATTATTACCTCCTATCCAAATCTCATTTTTCCCCCAGCGATAGAATACCAAAGCTTGCCACTAGAAAGAGGATAAACAACAATGCCATATTGTGAGGCCTCAAATCTCGCAGATCAAACCATGTTCCTTCACTTCTATGAACAAGCTAGAAACTCACAAAGAGAAGAAAAGACAAGCAAAATCAAAGGCCCCTCCCAAACAGCCCTAACCAACTATATGACCTCCCCACACTCGCTACAAGAATTAAAGCAGCCAGCAATAAGTCAAACCTCCCCACCATCACAATCCTCAAAAATTAGGAATAAAAACCACACAGAAGGAACAGATACATTCCGAACATCTACAAAAGACCTTGCAACCAGGGCGGCAGCAGCAGACACAACAGAAGACGGAAGAAACAATGAAAACTGCCAAACCCACCATACCTACTGCCCCCAAACCCTGCATGCCAAAAAAGCAGCGCGGCTTGCAGAAAGCACATCCAAACGAAGGTCAGCACCAAAATCCTAACCGAAGTCAGGAGCATCACTAGCCTACACACTAGGATCACAGATTAGATCAACAGAAAGGAGGGTACTACTGCTTAGATAAAATCTATGTAGAAGCCTCAAACCAACATAGCTTAATGTTGTTTAAGGTCATTACCCTATTCCTTACAGATTGGACAATTAGCATGAAAATAGTATTCAAGCGTTCAAAACTATCTTTTTGATATTCTTTTTAAAGGGTAATGATTTATCACTTCACGTTTTGGCTTTATTGTGCATCACGCTTTTCACCAAAAGTGTAACTTTATGTATGGGAAGGGACAATTTAGGTAATTAGCAAAAGTGTTAAGAGTTTTATTCTAATTTTGCATTGTAAAAAAAAATTGGAGTGCATTTTGTAAAAAGTGAATTACATAAATTACTACTGTTTTGAAAAAAGAAAAAGATACCGAAAATAAGTTTTGAGAACTGCTCACAAGACAAGTTTTCTGGTCGGCACTACAACTGTGTAAAGCAATCTGGAGGTCCCTAAGCCATGCAAATGAGGGTCCAAATCCCTGCATCAAGACTTTCATTTTGTTGCCAATACTTTTTTTTTTTGGGAAAAATAAGAACTTCATAGTTATATAACAAAGATTATAAAAGCGTTCAGAAAATAGTTTTCCAATTATAGACCATTAAAATAAGGCAAGACCTCAACTAGACACCAACATGACACCAACATGAAGCTTATAAAAGAGCAGGATAAACACAAACTCTGATGGGACTATGTAAGAAAAAAACGAACACATAAAAAAAATTTGGATCAAGAATTAGTATTAGGGATTTGTTAAGAGAAAAGAAAAAGGTAAGAGAACTACGAATCCTTGATCCGAACACAGCCTAACAAAGAAGGAAGCAGCATTTTAATGAAAACGTTTTGAAGATGCTAAGGTTGTCAAGGATGGAATTCCTCGCATATCCTTCCATTTTATAAAAAAAATGAAGCAGCAGTAGAGCAAATCCCGGGTGAGAAAGAAAATTTTTATTAAAATGTTACTGATACTTGACTATTAAATTTCTCATGTAGGGATTTTGAACAAGGATTCAAATTTTTTGTTTTCTAGATTGTGTTTTTAGCAGATATTTGGGCCCATAAACTAGCATAGTAGAGGAAGATGTATTGAAATACTAAACTAGCATAGTAGAGGAAGATGTATTGAAATACTACAATAATATACAGTGTCATTCTTGAAAGAAAAAAAAAAGGGCAGGAATATGAGATTGGCAATAAGCAAGAGCTGCACATCATAAGAGCCCATTATTAATGCTTACAACAACATAATATCTCTAAGATTAATAATTGCATGCATGTTAAAATCAAGAGAGGAAATGAAACTGCATTAACTTCAACAAACAAAGAAAAACAGAAAAACAAAAAATAAAAGCAACTACCACTAGTTCATCAAATGTTAAAGTTCACATGGAGAGGCAGCGGTTGGACAAGGAGGAATTGATGCATCAGTAATGCCTTTCAGCATTAGGACCACACTCTTCATTGAAGGACGGAGACGCGGTTCGTCTTGGATGCACCATAGTGCCACTTTAACCATGTTCTCCAAGGTCTTTTTATCAACTTCTTCACCACCCACAAGCTTGTTCAACTCTCCCCCAACAAAGCACTTGTAGACCCAACTGGAAAGGATCAACTCTTCTGGGCCCCTAAGTTTCTTCTGCAACAAACAATTTCCAATAGCATAATCCCATAACTGTAAATATCGGCCTTGACGGATATGGGTGTGTTTCTATGCCATTCTGGAGCCAAGTATCCTCTACTCCCTCTGATCCCTGTAAAGAATCATTAAGGGCATCCTTGAGAGCCCAAAAGCTCCATTGGAAGGGAGCACCATTAGCATTGGGAGAGAGCAACATTGGAAAGGATGGTCAATCCTTGGAACAAAATAATGAAGTTAAACCAATTTCTAACATGGGTGGACCCCAACAGTATCTCAGAGGAAGCTTATGTTTCCTGCAAATTCCATTGAGAAACAGTGTTGCTGCATAATTACAATCTTGCGCGCAAGATTTCCGACAATCTTCCTTCTCCACTGAAGCAACAAAATAAGAATAGTCTCCCCATATTACATTTTCTAAAGTAGTCATGTTGTATGACATCACCCAACCATTTTCACTTCTGCAAGGATCTTCACGAAAATTCCTGTAGCAACCAAGGAACTTGTTACTGTTGTCGATGAAAACAAAGCCAGGATAACAATAACAGTCAGCTTCGGTATCGTTCCTCGAGCAGTAGTTGTTAAATCCAGAGAAACCATGGACTAGACTGTGGTCTTGCAACAAAGACCACTTCTTCAACACGTGTGGGCTCCTGTTGCAATCAAAGCTGTGTGAATACAACCTAAAAATCCCACCATCATTAAGTGTTGCATGATAAATTATTGTATTCGTTCTCCGCAAGATGGGAGTCGTTCACCAATGTGAGTGCATTCGAGGTATCGCTACCTAGGTACAGAAGATCATTAACATTGAGATTCAATTTGATTCCACCATCAGTATTAGAGGCCCAGTAAGCATCAATAGAGTCTAAAGAACTGTTTACTGGGTATGCAACAAAATTTCCATTCCTCCGCATATAAATAAGAAAATGTCCGCTTGAGTGATCTGAGCTTGACATACTAGAAACCAATGAATCACTATCCAGAGTTTGGCCTCCTAATATGGTGTCCGTTGGGAAAGAAAAGCTTCTCCAAATAGATGAAGAAGAGTTATCGTAGAGCACGAAATTTGCCAGAGTCAAGCATAGCCATAGAGACAGCAAGCTTACCATTAGTATCTGCCATGGACTGCTCTATGCCTTGGTTGGTATGGAGAATGAGCCTACCGTCTGTGGTGAACTCAAGTGTGGAAATTGAGGACACAAGCGAGTGATATCGATTTGCAGTCGAGACAATAGTGTCATTTGACTTGCCAACTAGCCATATTCCTACTGCAAAACAGTAACTTAATTCACCCCCCTTGGGTTGCCTATTGGGCCAACAATGTTCAGAGTAGAAACCAAATGCAAAAAGGAGGGAAGGTGAGCACCATGAGCTGGGGGAATACTTGGGGAGAGAGAAGAGCCCAAACTTATTGAATGGGAAGGGATTTTCTGAGATTCTACAGCTGCAAATGGGATAAAGAGCAGAAAGAAGACAGCTAGTGTAGAAGCCATCAGAGAGAGAGACAGAGAGAGCTGTGTCTCTATAGGAAGCACTAATAACAAAATATTCAGCTGCTCCCAAATAAAAACTACATCAAACAAAAAGAGACCAAAATGCCCTGTGCTAACTAGTCAGTCCATGCTGTCCCAACTACCAATCTCATATCCATGTGGTGACTAGTGATTTTAGGTAGTGCTTGGATCAAAAACTAGTTGTAGAGGGGTTTTTGGAGGGAGCTAAAAAGTTGAAGGACAAGATGATGATAAAAAATCTGACTTTTTTTTGTAGATACAGGACACACCCTAAAAAAATATGCGAATAGTGTACCCATGTCTAGCATTACCATATTTGATTGTAACATTTACTACAACCAATTGTAAAAAAAAAAACTTTTTAAATAATATGTGTTAGAAAATTTTAAAATATTAATGGTGTTAATGTTTGAATTTTTTGAAAAGTTTTTTAGCCTTTAGAATGCTCATTTGTTATGTGATTTTTGTCCTGCATTAATGAGATAAGATTTTTTTTTTTCATATATGAAAACATATTTAGAGTGTTAAATATTATTGTGTGCCACTTTGATGGCGCACTTTGAACCTCGGCACGAGGTGCCATAAGGCTTCTTTTCTTATTGCCACTTGGTGACAAGTGGCAGTGACATGGCAGTGCGTGGTGGTTGAATTAAGTGACCATTGGTGATGACGTGGTCCACGCGTGGCGATAGAGTTAATTGATTGTTGGTGGTTAATTAACCACATGGTGTGATAGTTAGGAATGTTGCGATCACAGCCGTTGATCATAACTAGCATGATCGGATGGATACAATCAAATTTAAGAAGGTTGTGACCATACGAATTTATTTAATAGTCACAACTGATTGTGAATGGCTGTGATTGATGGGGTGCGTATTAGCCTACAAATAGACCACTCTTAGACCAGAATTTCGTAATAACAGAAAGAAAGAAAACAACAAAGAAAAAAAATTTCAAGATTACTTCAAGTTTATATTTTTTTTATACTTGAGCATTTTTTTGAAATTATGTTATTCTACAGAAATAAAATTTCAGTGATTTTCGGTTCTCTTTTATATATTAAGCAAATATTCAAATTGTCTTTATTTGTGTAAACATAGACAATAAGAACAAGAAGTTTAAGCTTTGTTGAATCTTGAAGGCATATTTGTTGTAACACGTGCATACCTTATAGTAGGGACAATTATTATTTTTATAAAAGCGACAAAGTAACGCAAATCGAAATATACAATTTTACTTATGAAGACACTGCAAACCAATTTATTTCTAACAATATCTACTTTTCAAATGAACCTTGCAAATGAGAAAAGAAACAATAGATACATATTAGTACCAAATTGGTAGAGATTTTCAAAATATTAATGGTGTTATTTTTTTGGTTTTTTGTAAACCTTCCTTATTCCTTAGATTGCTCATGTTTTATATGTGGGTTTTGTCCCACATTGATTAGATAAGAAAAGTTTTTCTTATTTATATATAAAAATATATTTAAAGTAGTAAATATAATTGGATCTAATTGGGCTATTCTATGGTGTTTTGCACCATAAAATACTATGGTGTACATGGTAGTGGGTTGTGTGGCTACAATGTGGAGCTTCGATAATGCACTTTGCACTTTGTTCATCGGCGCGAGGCGCCTTGTAGGCACCATTTCTTATTGCAACTTGGCGACAAGTGGCAGTGACATGGCAGTTGCATTGCGGTCGAATTAATTGATCGTTGGTAGTGACGTGGCACACGCATGGCGCAAGGGGTGCAATGGTTAGAAGAGTTGCGGTCTCAGCCATTGATTGTAATAGCGTGATCTGACGGATATAGTCCAATCCGAAAGTTTATGATCGTACGAATTGATCCAACGGTCACAACTAATCATGAATGGTTTTGATTGAATGGGTGCTTAGTAGCCTATAAATAAACCACTCCTTAGACATTTTCACAATAGAAAATTAGAGAAGAAAAGAAAGATTACTTCCATCATATTATTTTGAGA
>BRYE01000007.1:10097885-10100385 GCA_030159115.1 Actinidia arguta var. hypoleuca
ACTGTTTTTAAGAAAATAACGTAGTGACGTGCCTTAAAATATACAGTATTTACTATGTTTGAAGACTGCTATACTAAATATTTTTCCAACAAAATTGACCCCACAGTTCAGGTGTTTGGAGTTGCAAAGTGGGTGATCAAGAAGAATATAGATTGCCCCCTACTGAAAACAAAAAAGCGTGTTCATGATTGAATTCCAGATACTGGGAAGCTTCTTTGGTGCGCGTTTGCCTGTGAAGCACCTGGTACTGCATGCAACTTTTATATAAGTACTGAGTACGCCAAAATGCTTAGTGAATGTTTTTCTTATTTTGTTTCGTATTTAAGTTGTACCCATTATATAGATGAACCTAGTTTGATGCGACTTTATTCTTTAGCTTCTCATGCTTATAATATTAAGTTTTGGTGCACAGGTTTATAGGGCAATAACACTAAACTCCGGTTTTTACTTAACTGTTTCATTAATACGTGGTTTATAACTTGAATTATTAATTAACTAAGCTATTAGTTGATATTTGCATTTGGTTATCAACTTGTTACATATAGTTCATTGCTAAAAATTATAAAAACATATTTTTCTGTCCCCTTAATTTACTTTTTTAGGTTCTACTGTAACGATGAACTCATGTTGTACCAGTATTCATACACGTTCTTCATAGGTGTTTGCAAATACCATTAAAGACGGAATTTATGAATGCCCTTTTTACTTCGAGAGTAGATTTATTTTTGAAACTTCAAGCCAGCCAATTACCTCAACAAGATTGAGGATGTGTCCAATGGGAGAGACCGGTGGCCAAGTAAAACCGACATTCCAGATAAACAAATTGTTTCTGAGACTTCCTCAATTCAGGTAGAGTTGAGAAGGATGGTAACGACTACGAGAAGAACTAGATAGAAGCAAATGACGTAAAATCTGATTCAACTAGCAGGCGTGTTGGCTTCCTCCGGGAATCAGTTCGACTTTAATTAGTTTTTGAAGATACATTGGACACTGCAGATCCATGAGACACATACCAACCAAATCTACCTCCTCAACCACTTGAAAATATTGGCTCACTTTCTTCAAATCGCACCAATTCACAGCTTAATTGTATCCAGAAATGGCCTTCTTTTTACCTGCTTGGCAAGGAGAAAATGAGCCCCCAAATACCTTTTGGGCCGGTTTCAGCTAAGGACTAGTTTTGGAGCTTTGCAAAAGTCCGGGCCAGGTCTTGAAATTGCCTTGGCTTGTTGCTGTGCGCTATTTTGTAGAATTGAGAAAAAAAACCGATCCAACTGCAAAACCATCTGAAATAGTTTGGACCATATGGTTTGGTTTTTCTGCAAACGGTTTGGTTTACGGTTCAAAAAAATAAAAGCATTCCCTCACGTTTCTATTTGTGTGTTTTTCATCCGAACCGCATATAAAAAATGAATAGAACCGTACTGTGATATTTTTGTAAATATTTATATTTATATATTTAGGCCCAAGCTCGTGGCTCAAAACCTCCAAACCCTAACCCAATTTACGAAAATTTCTTTTGGACAATTTTTTTTTATTTAGCTTAAATTTTTACTCTATTTTTATAAGAAGTTGTATTTTATATCTTTATCGTGCATAACATATAAATGTGATTGAGAGACAGAAATCCGTGAATGGAACAAAACCAAAACCCTTTTACCAACAAAATATTTTGGACCTCCAGTGTTGCCGTCCACTGCATGGAGCTGAGGTTGACTCTCTTCGTTCCGACAAATGGCTAGTTTGGATTTCCACTCATTTTGGGCCATTGATGAGTTTGGTGAGGCATTGAGCTTGTTTTCCAAGTCAAAATAGGACCTCGGCTTTGCTGAGTGTGCCTTCTAGTTGTAATCGGTATAGATGGTTCGTTTTGAAGATAAATAATGAGTTTTAACTAAAATTTCGGTTTGTAAAATTGTAAAACTTAAACCTATACTTTTAATAGAGAAATCGAATAATTCAATTTTCATTTTTTTGAGGGTTTCCATAAAAATAATCACTTAATCACCAAATTTAAACCACAAATGTAATAATTAACAAGTTTAAAATCAAATACTTAATAGTTTACAAATCTCATTAACACGTAACATGTGCCAACAAGACTTTAAGAAATCCAACATTCATGAAAGAAAACACTAGCAATAGCCAACCAATACAAGGAGTGATATATATGGACGATCAAGATTAGATAGAGTAGTAAATAGGTAGGTAATTCTATTTGGTTCAATTTGTATTGGTTTAGCACGTCACAAAATTAACCAAATCGAAAATTTTTGATTTTTAAATTTTAGAAATCAAAATCTCTTGACTAGTAGCTAAAATCAAACTAAACCAATTTTTTTCAGTCAGTTTGATTTTCTCGATTTTTCTTATGTTACTAGTGATGCTTTTTCACTACTTTGTTGCTAAAAATGTCCCATTTTGATTTTTGTCGTTGCTGAATAAATCATCCAAAGCTCTCAGACTAGGCTTTGAAATAAAGCTGAGCCCAATCCTCTTG
>BRYE01000007.1:10112885-10117885 GCA_030159115.1 Actinidia arguta var. hypoleuca
GGCCTAAAGGAGCGAGCTGGAGGTCGCGTGCAACTCGGTCTGGAGGATCTGGCGACATGAACAATTAGATGGTTGTAATTGAAAAGATGAACTACTAGGTAGTGTGTATTGGTGAAGGACAATCGAGTGGCGATTAAGGGCGAAGTAGGGCAACATGGTCATTTCGTGATTACCCCTTTTTCCTTCTTAAACAGCTATTTGGGCGGCGTAAATTTATCCCTTATCAATTGTCCCCTACTCGTGATACCGAGGTGAATAACTTGGTATCGTCAAGTAAAGCGTGGAATATCGTCGGTCGTCGAGGTAAGCATATAATGATGGCTTTATTGCAAGAGCGACCCATGTCAACCGTTGATTGGAGACACGTCACTCTCACCATGGGAGTCTAAGGGACACACGCAGTTCACGAAGCGTCGCCAAATCTCGCCTGTTAAAGTAGATTGATCTTGGCCATTCGTCATCCTATAAATAGGGTCTTTTCCCCCATTTTTTCAGTTTTCGCTTCTTGAGTTCTTGAATTCATAGTGCTCCGATGTGAATGGTAGTTATCTCGCCCCTCTTAGTTTAGCGTGCGCTGATTCTAGATACAGTAAGTCTCTATCTCACTTTCTCTTACATTATTTTAAGATGCTTTTTGTTTTGAAACTTCCCATATCTTACATGTCTAGTGAGAAAATGGTGATCGACGTAGAAAATTCGCTCCCCTCTTGGATTTCTGATGACCTCGATGTCTATCACACTATGGACCTAGATATAAGAGATTACCCGATTAGTATGTCTGTTAGGTCTGCCACACGTCAGGATGAAACAACTTAACCCTTGGACGATCCCTAATCAGTCCGGGATGATAGGTCTCCGCTTGATAAGAAGACTAACATAATTACACAAAAAGAGTTAGACCATTTTAGGAGGTCCTATTTTTTCCCAGTTGGAGTTCAAGCGAGACTCCCTATAGCTGGTAAAACTGTTACGTCTGCTCATTTGGGTGTTAGACCATTTTAGGAGGTCCTATTTTTTCCCAGTTGGAGTTCAAGCGAGACTCCCTATAGCTGGTAAAACTGTTACGTCTGCTCATTTGGGTGAGGTAGCCTTCTATCAGTATGCCTTCTTAGCGGGTCTGTGCTTCCCCCTCCATCCAATCCTTAAGAGAATCTTGAACTTTTACAATATATGTCTTGCTCAACTAGTTCCCAATGGTTGGAGGAGCATGATAGGTGTGTTACTACATTGGCGATCAGACGACAACAACCTATCTCTGAACGAGTTTAGAAACTTGTTCAACTTGTTTAATAATCCCAAGCTAGATTTGGGATGGTGGAACTCGAAGCCTGGGAGTTTCCATGATTATCCGAACAACGTTAAGGAATGGAAGAAGAAGTTATTCTTTGTTTAGGGAAATTACTGGGAGTTTCCTTGGAGAATCTCGGGAGTTTCGAGGTCGTGGAGTATCCCAAGTCAGCAAATTGCCCTCGTGTGTTAATTTTACTATGCCCACTGTTCCTTATTTTTTTGTTCTAATGTTGGATTTATTTTCATCTCGTAGGTGTAATGAGGAGCCTTCCTTTCTCGAGGTCGAGAAGAAGAGAATTCACGAATACCTAGAGTAGTTGAAGCCGGGGGAGATCTTCTCCATCAAAAGCCTTCTTGATTCTAGGGTATTTCTTAATTATCTCGCCCCTTCTCTTCAATAAATAGAGTACAACGAGGGGAGGGATGATGAAGTTGGCGACGTGCCCCAAGTTGGAATTAATGAGGGTGAGTCTCACCAATCCTGAGGTAATTCTTTGGTGGAATACAGAGGAACCATTAAAGGGGACTAAGGAAGGGAGTTCTGTCTTTCCTTCCTGACAATATGTTGATGTACATAATTGGGGATAAACGCCAGGCCCCATCTTTCATTCGGTTGGGCTTGATGTACATAACTGGGTGGGAAAGAGGCTAATTATTCCGAGCAAAATAGATCCCTTTTTTTTTTTGTTTCTTTGATGTATTTTCATTTCTTCATTTTTTTTCTGTAACAGCCTACAGGCCATTCATTAATAAAAAATTCTTACCATCTCATCTTTTGATTCTATTGGCAAATGATAAGTGATTATGGTGATGAAAATATATTTTGACGACGTTGTCAACAAGATAGTAATAAATACGTGATAATATGTAAACGGAGAAATGGTGAACAAATAATTTGTTGAAATGTAACTTCTGAAATTGGCGATCTCATTAACTTGGCAAAAACTGGTAAGAGAAAACAAGTAGGCGACAACAATTACATGGAGAATAACAGTAACGGAGACCACAACAGGAGTGTCCAAAGGGATCATTGGAAGTATTTCTTCAGGTGCTTGGCATTCCATGGGTTAAGAAGTTTTTTCCCACTCATGTCTTCCAACTAATAGGTCCTTGGTCCGGCAATCTTGACAACTTTACACGACCCTTCCCCCGATGGGCCTAGCTTTTCGTAGTTGGGCTCTTTATTCGCCAATGTGACTTCCCTTAAGACGAGATCACCAGGTGGGAATGACCTGTGCTTAACCCTTATATTGAAATATTTGGTGACTTGGTTTTTGTAAGCAGCTTGGTGAATTTGAACACGTTCTCTCTTCTCGTCCAGAAGATCTAAGTTGAGCCTTAGTTCTACCGCATTAGCCTATTCAGTGAAATTTGCCTTCGGAAGGTTGGCATCCCAATTTCCACTAGTATCTTTTAAACTTGTCATTTGCAAACTGTCTTCCATTGTCATAGACTATTACCCTTGGGATTCCAAATCGACACACAATCTTCTTCCAAACAAAAGTCTTGGTGTTCTTCTTGGTGATTTTGGTGAGTGGTTCAACCTTAATCCATTTGGTGAAGTAATCCATGTCGACTAGCAAGAACTTTTTCTGCAATAGAACTTGAGGTAATGGCCCGAGTATATCTATTTTCCATTGAGCAAATGGCCATGAACTATTCATCGAAACCATCTCGATAGGAGGGAGACAGCTAATTGGAGCGAACATTTGCCATTTATCACATTGTTGGGTCAAGGTCATTGCATCTTGCTCCATTTGAGCAAGTATCCATGCTGAACAAACTTTTGAACCAGTGACTTCACCCAAAGTGGCTGCCGTAAATGCCCTCGTGGATCTCCATTAGCACGTACTCAGCCTCTTCAAGTCGGAGACATATCAGCAGCGGACTCGAGAACGATCTCTTGTAAAGTATTCCTTGGTGGAGATAAAACCTTTTCGACCGATATTAGATTCTGTGAGCTTGCATTTTATCAGATGATAATTCTCCACTTATAACATATTTGGTGATGTCGTCCATCCATGTTGGTTGCGTTGCTATTTGGAAGACACTTGCTTTGTAGGTCTCAATACTTGGTCTTGGTAAGAATTTCAATGGGATGTTCCTGTATTTGCTGAAGTTAAAAGCAGAAGGCAGGTTGGCCAAAATATCAAGATATTTGTTCTCTTCTCAGGGGATTTGCTAAATTCTAAAGCCTTTTATCTTGTTCACAAAAGATTTCACCTCGTCTAAGTATGCCATCATCTTGGGGTCTTTGGCAAGGTAATCTCTTTAGACTTGGTTCATTACGAGATGGGAGTTGCTCAAAATATCCAAGGATTCTACTTCAAATTCAAATGCAATTCTTGGTCCGGTGAGGAGAGCTTCGTATTCTGCTTCATTGTTGGTGACTTTAAAACCGATGCATATGGCGTATTCCATTTGTTCTCTTGACGGAATTTGAATAATTAGGCCAGTGCCACAGTTGTTTTGGATGATCCATCTAAAAATTGCTTCTATCTCATTTCGTTGCCCTATTTTTTTACCCTATTCTATGGTGAGTTCAGCAGTGGCATCTGTTGATTCATCGCATTCGGAGCAGGTAGACTCGACTATGAAGTTAGCCAGAGCTTGTGCTTTGAACGCCATTCTTGGTCGATACTCAATGTGGAACTCACCAAGCTCGATGGACCATTTGAGGAGGTGACCTGAAGTATCCGGCCATTGGAGAATATGCTTGAGGGGTTGGTCCATCAATACGATAATTGAATGTGCTTGAAAGTAATCACGGAGTTTTCCCACCGCAATTATAAGCGTGTAAGTAGGTTTTTTGATCCTAGATAAAGAAGGACTTTGCTGACGTAGTATATTGACCTTTGCATTTTGTCTTCCTCTTTAATCAGCACAGCACTCAAAGTTGTTGGTGATAGAGATAAATACAAAACAAGGTCCTCCCCCCATTAGGAACTGTTAGGAGGGCGATCCGAGGTACTTCTTTAGTTGCTGAAAAACCACTTTTGAATTATCTGTCTATTCAAAAGTTTTATTCCTCATCAGGATCTTGAAGAATGACAAATATTTCTTCAAGATCCTGAGGAGGAATAAAACCTTTGAATAGACAAATGATTCAGCCGACTTGAAGGCAAATCTGTTGAGAGCAGGAACTCACCTTATTAGGCGTTGAATGTTGGGATACTTATGGGTGAGTTCACCATTAAGAAAGCTCGTATTTTGTCGGGGTTTGCCTCTATCCATCTTTTGGTCACCAGGAAGCCAAGGAACTTGACGGATTCAACATCATACGGTGTTGTCGTAGAATTCTAAAGGTTTTTTCCAAGTGGAAGATATGATCTATGGCTTTGAGGATCTTAACTAGCATGTCATTAATATAAACTTTCATGGTGTCTCCGATTACTTCCTCCAAGGGCTTGGTATTTTCTGGATCTCGGGGGTCCAAGAAAGGCATGGTCCTAATCTCGTCCCTTAACTCTCCCATCTCTACATCCTCTATCTATAGTTGCTATTTGTCATTTGGTGTCATCACTGTCATGAAACATTGTCTGCAGACTTCCTAGTCACCCCTTACCTCGCTAATCTTGGTAGTGGTTGAGAACTTCATTACTAGGTGATACATGGAGGTAATGACTTGATTTTGCCCAAAGTGGGGTGACTTAGGATGTCATTGTAAGGCAAAAGGCAATCCACAACTATGAAATCTTGCCAAATTGTTG
>BRYE01000007.1:10135385-10137885 GCA_030159115.1 Actinidia arguta var. hypoleuca
ATGAATAATTTGATGGAATTTGATGGCTTGAAGTTTCCTTTAAAATCACCCAACTCTCTTTTTTTTTTCTCTTCTCTCTCTCTCTCAACTTTTGAGTGTGTGTGTTATGAGGGCCAACAAAGCCGACTACCCTTATTTAAAAACAGCCCCTGGACTTAGCGTTCGAACGCTGTAACTGGCGTTCAAATGGTTAATACAATTTTTAACTTTTTATTCTTAACGTTCGAACGGTGTTTTAGTCTTGTTATGAAGCGTTCGAACGCTAAGTTTTAAATTCAAAAATCCCTCCTCTGTGTGTTCGAACGCTGCACAGAGGGTTCGAATGCTAAGTTATGAAATAAAACTCTTTTGGCTAACACGCCTTTGTAAGTTCGAACGCTGCATAGAGGCGTTCGAATGCTAAGAATATTTATTTTTTTGAATAAAAAAATAATATCCTAATTATAATCTAATTAAACTACCATAATCCTATCCTAATTACACTACTAATTCTAAACTAATTAAACTACTAAATTAACCATAATTCTAAAATTTAACAAAATTAAATTAATAATTCTTAACTCCTAAAATCTAATCTAATTAAACTTCGAAGTACTCCCCCCAAACTAGAGATGAACATTCTCCGAAATGCGAAAAAAATAAAAACAAATCGACATGACGGGGGGGAAGCGAATGGGTGGGAAAACACCCTCTTCCCCCAACTAAGGTTAAACTATCGAAACTTGATTCAACCTATCGACATATTATACAACATACTTATGAGACCTTATTTTCCAATTCATTTAAAAGATGGTGGATCACGTAGATCCACGTATTCAATTTCTCCCTTTTCAAGCTCAAGATAGGGTTTCAATTTATGCCCATTAACTTTAAAAAAGTTTACGTTTTGGGGATGTTAGATTTCAATTGCCCCATGAGATGAGCTATGTCGCACAATAAAAGGTCTGGACCATTTACTTTGAAGCTTACCCGAAAATAAATGCAATCGAGAATTGTATAAAAGGACCTTTTGACCAACTTTGAAAGATTTACGCAAAATATATTGGTCATGCACATATTTCATCTTTGCTTTTGAGATTTTCGAGTTTCATACGCATCATTCCTTATCACTTCTAACTCATTAAGTTGCATTTTTTATAATGGACCCACCTCGTCAAGACTCATGTTAAATTGGCGGATTGCCCAATATGCCTTGTGTTCTATTTCAATCGAAAGGTGGCACGCCTTCCCGTACACAATTCTATATGGAGATGACCCTAGAATGGTCTTGTATGTAGTCCTATATACCCATAATGCATCCACTAACCTTAAAGACCAATCCTTACGATTAGGGTTGACAATTTTCTCAAGAACTTGTTTAATCTCTCTATTTGCTAACTCAACTTGGCCTTGTGTTTGGGGATGATAAAGTGTACCAACCTTATGAATCACGCCATACTTTCTCATTAAAAGCCCTACGGGCCAATTATAAAAGTGAAAGCGACCATCACTAATGATCGCTCGAGGCATACAAAACCTGGAAAATATGTATTCCTTTAAAAACTTGACCACAATAACATGGTCATTGGTACACGTCGAAATGGTTTCTACCCACTTATACACGTAGTCTATGGCCACTAAAATGTATAGATACCCACACGAATTAGGAAAAGGTCCCATAAAATCGATACCCCAACAATTGAAAACTTTAAGTATAATGATTGGGGTAAGAGGCATCATGTGCCTTCTAGATAAGCTTCTTAAATGTTGGCATCTATTGCAAGATGTGCAGAACGTATGAACATCATGAAACTAGGTGGACCAATAAAAACCACTTCGCAAAATTTTTGCAGTAGTCTTGCGTGATGAAAAGTGCCTACCGCATGCTTGTGAATGACGAAACTCTAATATGCTTTTTACTTCATTGTGAGGAACACACCAACGGATGACTTGATCGGGATAATATTTAAACAAATAAGGGTCTTCTCAAGAAAAATAATGCACATTCTTAAAGAACTTTTTCTTATCAATGCTAGACCAATGGAAGATATTCTACCCGTGACCAAATAATTAGCAATATCAGCATACCATGGGGCCAAAGTATTTGTATGTGTAGTGATTTGAAAGAGTTGCTCATCTGAAAAATGTTCATTGATAGGAAGGGTCTTTGGCTTCCCCATCAGTAGGGAGCCACAATAAGTGATCGGTTACTACATTTTTGACCCCTTTTTTTATCTCTGATCTCAATATGAAACTTTTGTAATTAAAGAATCCACCGAATGAGTCGTGGCTTTACATCGGGTTTACTCAAAAGGTACTTAAGTGCGGAATGGTCGGTATATATAATAACAAGTGATCCGATTAAATACGATCTAAATTTATCGAGTGCAAAAATCACGATAAGTAATTCTTTTTCTGTGGTGGTGTAGTTCAATTAGGTATCATTGAGGGGGTCGTTAGCATAGTATATGACATGGCTTTTTATCTATCCTTTGCCCCGAAATAGCCCTCATCGCATGGT
>BRYE01000007.1:10140385-10145385 GCA_030159115.1 Actinidia arguta var. hypoleuca
TTCTACAATTCCTGACAACGGTCCTCAATAAGCGTGTTCGCACTCCGCATTACTTTTATGGCTCTAAATTCTCTTATTTGTCATCATTTACTATAATGAACTCAGACACAACTTTAAGTACAAAACACGATTAAAATATATAATTAAACTAATTTAGGGCCAATTTAGATTGGTTTAACGGCGCTTGGACTATAGTTATGCAGTCCAATCACACCTGGCTAGTTGACTTTTGTGTTCTTCTGTTGGATGATTGTGATTGAGAGGTCTCAAGATTTCTACCTCGCCTTCTATGCTTGGAGTAAAGGTTGGGAGATCGGCGACAAGGACTTCGCATAGAACGCGCATGGCTGGCATTTTGGCAGTTTCGAGAAGTATCCTAGTCACCCAATCGATGAGAATAGTGAGATCGATTTGAGCCTTCCGGGGCAATATCGTGTATCTCACGGTGAATACCTTCGAGATCCGGAGCTTGATTGGAATTGACCATTGGGGGTACCTTGTTATCTAGGGGACTGCTGTCACTCTGTCTAGGCAACATGCGACTACATAGGTGCATAGAATTGAGAACACTGGTTCCCACAACTGGTAACCAAACTATTGAGGTAAAAATCCAAGGAGAGCAACCAACAGTCATAATTGCTCAAAAACTGACTTGGGCACCTGCGCAAGAGAGCAAACGTTATCGGCCAAGGTGAGGCCGCTCAAAACTCTTCCGGTGTGGCGATCTGATTCTTAAGAGGGAAGGTAGAACTTTGAGTATAATAAAGTTCTAGACAAAAGCACAATTGAACTTACCCCTTCTTTGGAGGTAGGAGAGCGGCTTTTATAGGTGGAGAATTTCTCAAATCATTGCGCGATTATAGGATAACTATAGAGGAGATCGCGGCCGAAAGGAACCAGTTGTAGGTTGCGTGTATCTTGGTCTGGAGGATCTGGTAACACGAATAATAAGATGGCTGCAATTGGCGAAATGAACTACTGGGTAATGTCTATTGGTGAAGGACAACCGAGTGACGATTACGGGTGAAGTAGGACGACATGGTCATCTCGAGATGACCCCTTTTCCCTTCTCAAATAGCTATTTGAGTAGCGTAAATATATCCCTTATCAATTACAAACCTAAAGGAGGACATAATAGGGGGGAAACTTGAAGGAGAGGGAAATTTGCAAAGTTTGGTTGTGATTTTTGAAAATGGAATTTGTACATCCACTGATTTGGGGAAATTATGATGGTAGGGACCGGTGAGGTGAGAACTTTATTAGTTACTGTACGATTTTATGCATTCCATTAAAGACCTCGAATGCGGAAACTTCTGACCGTTACGGTCCAAAAAAGTACACCCCCTCTCTCTCTCTCTCTCTCTCTCTCTCTCTCTCTCTCTCTCTCTCTCTCTGAATTTATACAATTGTGAATCCAAAGATGGATATGCAATATGGATTGATAAAGTTTCAAACATGTATTTATACAAACTAATTTCATATAGGCGTGTAAAATTGACATAGCGTGTAAGTTTTGCATACTCATGTAAGAAGATTTGTACAAGGGTAAGAGCATTCAAATCAGATTAGCTAAACATTGTGTTTGGCTAATTTAACTAGTAAATTTTTTAAAATTATCCACATCAAGCTACAATTCATAGTAAAAAATAATTAAGAATTGTTCACATATTATTTACTCTTTTATTATTTTCCTTAATAGATAGACTAATGGAGTTAAAAAAAAATAACTAGCTAAAATAAAGAAGATAATTTTTGAATTAAAATTTGGCTCAAATTGACTAAGACCGGTGTGGATGCTCTAATGTTGTAAAAACTAACTTTTCTTACAAATTGCATTTTCTAGTTTTTCCTTTAAAGAAAATTTCTGCCCAAATTCACTTTTAAATTATTAAATCTTGCACTACAAAGCAAAATTATTTTAGTTAGAAATCGTTTTAAGTCAATCTCACCCTTATCCATGAATTAGACATGCTCTAGGTGTTATTTACGTGGGTAATTGTTTGTACGTAGGAAATGGGTTAGGTATATCCTGAATTTGCTCATGACCCTGGGCCTTGAATTGCGCTAAGATGGGTCAAAACAGGCACTTTTGGCCCAAGTGTTTAGGCTTCAGGTGCTATAAGATTGGCTTTTGGCGCAAATCTTTTGCCTGGTGACCCTGACCTAGGTTAGGTTTAGGTGAACTAGAAGCTCATTTAACAAATATATGGGAAAATTGTTGGGAATCGAATCTCAGGATCCAATGAAAAATGCGTAAGCAAAAAAATCGTGAAACCTTATATTGCAGAATTAGAGATCTTTTTAGCTTGATCTCGACTAAATTTTAAAATCAAAATCTAAATCAGAATGAACAAAAAATACGAACTCGATTTGACCTTGACATCTTCTACTATATTCCTTCTGTGTATTCTGATCATGAGCAAAATAGATGGTGAAATTTAATACGTGATTTATTTTGCTCTCTCTTTACGATATCATATATATATATATATATATATATATATATATATATATATGTATGTAGAATATCTAAGTGTGTAACCATAAAAGGTTATAAATGTACACATATATATAGGCTATGGTAGGGATCTCAAGGAGTCAATAAGGATTTGACTTCTTATAAAAATAGGAAAGCCAAATTCAATCCGAATTAAATTTTTATTTTTCATCGATTATAGTTCATACTACTAAAAAATTATAATTGCATTCGCCCTTATCTCAAAATTATATTTCTAGCTCTATGTTATTAAATACTTATTAATCTCCCTGTGTTAAGATTACACATACCCGTAATAGACATTTTTGAAAACTCCTTGAGACCTTCCATTTAACTCATTTGATAAGACGGATATGAAATTTACCTTCAGGATTTATAATCAAAACTTATAGGCTTCCTCAAGAAAGTATGATCAATTCCTAAACCGGGAAACAAATTTTGTAAATAATTAATAATAATCATACACATAATTTGATCATTCAATTTACTGAGTTTATTGGACCACAAAAGAACGTCACTCCATGTGAATCAAAATGATCAACATTAAATGCTCGTGTCTAAAAATTATTTTGGATTTAAGAGCAAAAGCACTCATAGTAACCATTGGGTACTAAATGTCGTATAAAGTCAACATAAAACCAATATTTCCAAAATGATCACATTCAATACAAAGTGTATTACTACAATGAGTCAAAATTATACCTTTTTTATAGTTAAGACAAACTTACTAAAATATTGTGCAATAGTTCTACCGATGATTTGTCCAAATTCATCTAAGACTATGAACTAAAACACTTATATTCCACGAGAACAAATAATTAGATTTTTTTTGTGTGCCAAACTCTACACACTTAATCATCTATTATGTAGAATAAAAAACACTCAAGAACAATATAAATACTATGCTAAAACATTGCCCCTATAGATTTGTATTAAAATGGATTAATAAATTTTATTAAGAAAACAAAATTAATACTAAGTTCTATTAAAAACATGGCTTTGAGTATTTTTTTTCTAACAATCTCCAAGTTAGACTCAAAGCCATGACGCCACACATCTCACTGACATACTTCTCAAGCACGGGTTAGACTTTCTGGAACCCTTATTATCTGTACCGGCAACCTGGTAAACCAACATATAATCTCTAGTCTAGTCCTCTTGAGGCACTTTAGTATACGTTTTACCACAGTCCAATGATCCTTCCTTGGGTTAGACTGATATCTATCAACCATGCCAACGACAAAATAGATATTCGGTCTAGTGCATAGCATATGTGAGGCTTCCTACAGTTGAATCATAAGAAACTGCCTTCGTCTTCTCTACCTCTTAAAGTGTTTTAGGACACTAATCCTTTGATCGAGTGATTGCATGTCTCTGAAAAGAAGAAAAACTTTTCTTAGAATCGTACATGCTAAAACAAGAAAGTATCATAAAGATATAAACAGCTTGTGATAAGCCCAACATTCTTTTCCTTGCGATCTCGCAAAAGCTTGATCCCAAGGATGTGACTAGCTTCTTCTCCAAGTCATTTATATCATACTGGTTAGACAACCATACCTTAACAGAAGATAACAACCCAACATCATTTTCGATGGCCAAATTATCAGCCATATATAGTACTAGGAGCACCACCACATTTTTGTAACGCCTCTTATAGATATATGACTCATCAGGGCATTAATCAAATCTATAAGATTTAATAACCTGTTCGAAATGAATATTCCAAGACCTAGATGCCTAATTAAGTCAATATAGACTTCTTAAGCTTGCACAACATGTACTCTTGAACCTTTGCTACAAATCCATCTGATTATCAAATAGATGCACTCATTAAGATTTTTGTTAAGGAATGCAGTCTTGACGTTCATCTGTCAAATTTTATAATCGAAATGAGTTGCAATAGATAAGAGAATTCTGATAGAATCTAGCATAACCACTGGCGAAAAAGTCTCCAAATACTCGAACCACTCTTTCTGAGTGAATCCTTTCCCAACAAGCCTAATCTTAAAGGTTTAGACCTTTTTGTCTACCTATCTCTTCTTATTATAGAACCACTTGCATCGAATGGATTTTATCCCTTCGCATAGTTCTATAAGATTCCAGATCTGATTAGAGTACATAGACTCCATCTTCGTATTTATAGCCTTATGTCAAAGATCTACATCTTTATCTTAGATTGCTTTATTATACTTATATGGTTTGTTACTCAGTTCTTTAGGGATTGTTCTGTCGTAAGACTTTCTCAAAAGCATATACAGATAGGGTGTATGAATAACCCTCCCATTACGACGAGGCACCAGGATATCAATATCCTTATTTTGTGATATTTTCTATTATACTTCTAGTATTGAAGAAGTTTGTACTATATATATTATCTCCTTTATTTTAGAAAAAATTACTCATGGGCTTGTGACTTATTACATAGTCTTTCTCTAATAATTTAGTGCTAATAATGATCTTTTGATTCTCAAGACTATAAAATAAATTAACTTCTATTCTTGAT
>BRYE01000007.1:10150385-10152885 GCA_030159115.1 Actinidia arguta var. hypoleuca
TAAAAATAGGAAAGCTAAATTCAACCTGAATTAAAGTTTTATTTTCCATACGTTATAATTCACACTATAAAAGAATTATAATTGCATTTTCACCCTTATCTCAAAATTATATTTCTAGCTCTATGTTATTAAATACTTATTAATCTTCTCGCATTAAGATTACACATACCCATCGATTAAAGTAATTACTGACAATTATAATTAATCAACATCTTCGAAAATTCTTTGAAACCTTCCATTTAACTTATTTGATATGTTGGATATGTAATCCACCTGCAGAGTTTGACATAATCAAAACTTATAAGCTTCCTCAAGGGATATGATCAATTCTTAAGCCAGGAAATAGATTCCGTTAATAATTAATATTTATCATACACATAATGTGACCATATAATTCACCGAGTTTATTGACCCACAAAAGAATCTCACTCCATATGAATCAAAATAACCAACATTACACGTCTAAAAATTATTTTGGGATAAAGAGCAAAAGAACTCATTGGGTACTAATTGTCTTATAAAGTCAGTACAAAACCAATATCCTCAAAACGGTCTCGTTCAATACACACAAAGTGTACTAGCACATTGAATTAAAACTATACCGCTTTTCCTTAGTCAAGATAAACTTACTAAAATATTGTGCTACAATCCTATAGATGGTTTGTCCAATTCCATCTTAAACTATGAATTAAAACACTTATATTCCACAAGAACCGATGATTAAATTTTTCATATGCAAGTCAAACTCTACACACTTGATCATCTATTGTATAGAATAAAAGACAAACAAGCACAATATAAATATTATGCTACAACATTACCCACATAGATTCTTATTAAAATAGAATAACAAATTTTATTAATAAAATAAAATTAATACTAAATATTAAAAATATAGTTTTTAGTATATTTCTCCAACAAAAATTATAATCCAGTCCTTTTTCAGAACTTATTTTCCATAAAATTTTGTCTTTAAAAAATAGTTACAGCGAAGTCCTTTTCCAAAGTAAGATTGAGGAATTTGTAAGTGAGCATGCACAAGCATCAATGTGTACTCGTATGACTCCATCATTACTACCACCACCATCGCCACCTATCACCCCGACATCATAACTACCGCCACCATTGTCGTTATTGACTTGCCACCACAAACACCACCATCATTCCACTACCAAGACCCTAATTGTCCCTAACGCAATTACTGATGCTGCCACCCCTTTACCTCCACCACCATTCCACCAAGACCAATAGTTCCACCGCGACTGGTGCTGCCACCCAAGTTATTCCACTACTACCATTATTGGCGTTGTTACTGCCACCACCATTGCCTCTACCATTTTACCACCTTCACCATCTATCTACCTTCACCATCCTCCATTATGACTACCACACCCACCATTACTCTCTCCCTCCACCATCATTCTACTATCACTACCACCAATCCTCCAACATTGTAACAACAGCAATCACTTTGCCTCCATCACTATTTTTTTCTATTGTGATCATAACCATCACCATCATTACATAAGCTCCACCACTATCGGTACTACCGCCACCAAAATGACACCACTTCTTTTAAAAAAAATGAAAACAAAAAATAAAAAATACTAGTAATTTTTAGATTTAATTTCTTGTACATATTAAAGAGTTTGCTTTAATTCAGCATTTTAATTTTTTTCAAAGTCTTTCATCAACTTAAAAAAATTAATTTTCAATTTTAATTTTTATCTCTCAAATTTACCGAACAACACATGTATGCCTATGTTAGATTATATTTACCATATATTCAGAATATATTCTGTATCAGAATATATTCTGAATATATGGTAAATATCTCCCTAATTGATACTCAGAATATATTCTGATTGATACATTACCTCATTTACGTTATTGTTATTTCTTTTATGTAAACAATACATTTATGATATTCCTCTATATAAAAAGGATATGTGTATATGATTTATTCAACTCAATACAATATACAGAGTTCATTCTCTCACTTTCTTTCTCTCTATAATTTTTAACATGGTATCAGAGCCACGTCCAGTGGCCTAACTCTTCCTTCCGCTAATTACCGGCACCGTTCCGACACTCATCAACGAAGACTAACCCACCAACCACCGGCACCGTTCCAACATTCATCGGCGAAAACCAAACTCGTCGATCACCACCAAACACAGTCTCGGGTCTCGTTCAATTTTACTCCAAATCATCTTTTTACAGTACCATTGTGTCTGTATCGACGAGACGAGCCCAAAACACCAAAAATAGTCAAAAACCGACCATCCATGTGCCCTCACGCGCCACCACAACTCGCAGCGCGTCATATCCACACGCAACATGCGCTCCCACGCGCCATCAAGGGTTGAGACGTGTGTGTATCACGCGACATGCGCTACAGCAGCCACGTCTGTTCCACGCACAAAGTCGAGTCACCGCCACATCAATACTGAGTCACCGCCACGTCAGCACTGAGCCACTGCCACATCAGCGCTGAGTC
>BRYE01000007.1:10172885-10175385 GCA_030159115.1 Actinidia arguta var. hypoleuca
GTATATATTTGGAACTTCAGGGACCAATCTATAATTATTAGTAACTCTAGAGACTATTCTATAATTATCAATAATTCTAGGGACCTAAAGTGCAATTACCTCCTCAGTGGCTTGGTCAAATACACATAGGTGCGTGACGTGCGTCAGTCACGTGTCTTCTTCCTCTTAAGCATGTGCAGCACGTGCTCGGGAGTAGATCTCACACGACGATCTTCAAGCGGCATGTATGGGCGCATTTGGCGTCCATTTTCGACGCAGTTAGATGTTGGAGCTTCGTTTTGAAGAAAGGAACACCGTGGTGCTATTAGAAATCGATTTCGAGTACTTTTGAAGAGATCTGAAACTCAACCTGTGCTTTGATACCAATTGTTGTGCTCTAAACGAATCAACTACATACAAAACAATAAAGATTTACATGGTTCGGCCAATGTAAATCTCTCTTTATCTTGCCTTTCACTTTCAGCACCTTTTTCCCAACTCACAACCCATAAATCTCAGCACCCTCCCCTCCCTTTTATAGACCAAGGGAAGGAGGTGGTAGACTTCCAATAGAATACCTAATTGTTATCCTAATCTACCTAGGAAAACATATACTAACTCAATATTAACTCTTTAAGAGATAATACTTTCAAGAGTTTTAGGTAACTCGAGAGTTTCACTCTCACATGGACACTCTATGTGAGCCAACTGGGCTTGAGCCCAAATATGTGGGCTGAACTCAACAAGATCCAAATCAACTAATCATCTAGGTTCCGATTAGCCATTTATTTCCAAAACATTCTGGAATTCAACCAAAAGTTAAAAACAAAATATAATCTCCTCTCTTTTCCACGGAACTCGACCAAAAATTAAATCAAAATATAATTATCTCTCTTCCTCAAAACTCAACTAAGAATTCAAACCAAAAAAAAATTCTCTTACTCCCTCTCCTTATGGCTTAGTCTCACAGCAAGCCAAATGCCATTGCCCTCTCTCTCTCCTCAAGGTTCACACCAAGTGAATGCTTGCAAGTCGACCAAAAGAAGGCTTTGACGAAGCCCCTCACCACTCAAGCACCCTGAAAGTTGGCAACGATGACGAGTCGCATGAAGAAGACTCATCGTTGCTGGTACAACTTCTAAAAATCTCTTTTTTTCTCTGTTGACTTGCACCAAGCATGCACACTACAAGTCAATAAAGAGAGAAGGTGCTGAGGAACATCTCCCACCAAGGTGGTTTAGAAGTCGGCTCTAGTGATGGACGAATGAAGAAGACCGACATGTCCCAACCAGGCATAGGGATAAATTTATCATTTGATAATTCGTACCTTAGATTTGAGTTGTGTATCATTATAATAAAGTTATTATTTGATTTATGATTGTATAATTCTAAAATTAGATTTGAAATGTATATTTTTTTGATAATTTTTTTCTCATTTAATTTTTTTAGTCAAACATTATTGTAAGTAATCTTAGTATTTACATGACTGATAAATTTATCGCTATTAATAATATGCTTTTCAAATGTACAATCCTTGCAAAAAGCACAAAAATATTATAAGTAGATGACTGATAGATTTATCACTAATAAATTTATTACCGCTAAGTTTATACGTCATTAATATTCTAATGACCTATCATGTGAAAATTTCATAAAAATAAAAATATTTATATGACTAATAAATTTATAATTGTTAAATTTTATTATAAAAAAATATTTTTTTATATTTTCATAATTTTATATTTGATATAGATCTCGTTTGATATATGTTGTCGAGAAGATTCTAAAAAAACAAATTTTGTTAAAAATAATTTTGTATAATAATATTTATGACATTTTAAAGTTTGTAATACAAAATACAAAAATGAGTGCCACATTAGTATTTTTCACTTTCCTTATTTCTTTCGTAACTTTTGGTCTTTTTGAGACGCACGTGCATAGGCTTGGGCAATTAAGTAATCTTACCACAGAAAAGGACTTTGTGGGTCAACTTTTATACACATATAACTTAATCAAAAACTAGTCTAACAATTAAGACCTAATGTATATTAGGGAGGAATCTTTATTAAAAGTAAACATCAGGAGAGTTCACAGTAATTTTCTTTTAAATTTAAGTTCACTTCAAAAAATTTAACTCTAAAAACCAAATAAAATGATAAGAGGTGTCAATCCAGTTAGGCGGCTCGAGCCTCAACCCCCTAAGCCCGAGTTCAAGCTCGCTAACCAACAGATTCAGAATTTTTATCAAATTAAAGCCCAAAAGGGTTCAAGCTCGAACCTGAGCTTGAGCTCGAAATTGAGCTCGAACCCTTTGCCTCTCCTAAACAGCTCTTTTTGATTGTTTTGAATGTTTTTGTAGTTTTTGGATCATTTTGCCTCTCCCAACAGGCATAAAACAACTAATTTATGGGCAAAATTTTAATATTGACGTAATTGACCAAATTAACCCTCCTAACAACTATATAATAACTAGTTTTTAGTTTTTTTAATCAATTAACCTCTAAAAAGTTTAGAAATATCT
>BRYE01000007.1:10182885-10187885 GCA_030159115.1 Actinidia arguta var. hypoleuca
TATTTCAGTTTGAGAATATAAAAAATAAATTGCTTCATTTGTCTTATATCAAATTCTAACCCTTACTTCTTTTTGTTCAAAAAACCAACTTTATTTAAACGATAATAATAATCTTAACTAATAGTACATGTCATATGGAGGATATTGAATTGTTGTTGCTTTTATGTTAACTCATAATAGTTGTACAATTTATTGGTGTGGAGTTGTTGGATTTAGAATTAGTTAAATTGGAAACATAAAAATGTAATCCAAGACCATGTAATCCTTTATAATGTGGTCATGACCCTTATTAATTCAAGAGCATGCATGTATTCCAATATTTACGGCATAGATTTTGGCCCATAATTCTTCTGGTAGCATCACGAACCCGATTAATTTTGTTATTTTCACTATTTTCAAAAATAGTAACATTAATTTTGTCTGGTTTACAATTATTAATAGCAACACAAATAAATTTTTATTTTTAATTAAATAAAAATTAATGAGTTAACAAATATCACCTTATAATCTTTTAACTCTTAAAAAAGTAAGTGCCGGACTAGTACTAATTAAAAAAACAAGAAGATCTTGTTGCAAACACAAATATTGGTGGTGCAGTTACCATAATCACTGTTTGTTTCTAATATTCTTTCCCATTTTCTGTTTTTAGAGGAGCTTGATTGATTGTATACTCTGTTCTTTGCTCTTTCCCTACAATACACGATAGAGGTTTCCGACCAATAACATCCCACCAAGAAGACTGCATCGACTGGAGTCTATGTTATGAATGAATTTGTGTGTAGATACATAGGTCTCTCACTTCTAGGGATAAATTAGAAACTTCTTTGAAAATAAATTTATCCCATTAGAGTCTAACTAGGAAAAGGAGTCTTCTTTGAAAATGACTCTTATCATTTTTTCTCTACAAATAGAGAGTCAGATCTTTTGATTAAATATACGTAAAATTTACACAGTTTTTAAAAAAAGTTATGTTTTCGGTTTTGAGAGAGAGAGACAGATGTAGGTTCAAGTTCGCCGAGACTTACCTCAGGTAGTGTTCCGACGTACGTGGTCAAGCCGTTTTATCTTGGGAAAAAGAAGCCGGCAAAATCTACAATGCGCTCAGTAGGCGGCGAATCTTTCTTAAGGAGAGTGCAATTGCAAAACTCGGCCTAATCTATTCGTATCTCTTTTAATTTACTTTTTGCATTTAATTTTTATAAATTTAGATTATTTTAATTTTATTGTGATTAATAGAAATTGTTCTTTGAAATTCTGTGTTTGCCAAATAATTTTTTTCAACAAATTTAAGAAAGATTTTTTGATCTCGTGATCGGCAATTGAATTTCAAAAAATAATTTCAGTTTGAATACTAATGTTTGACATGTAAGAATGATGCCCAAACAGATTTGATACTGTGAGGTAGAACGATTGATATATGGTGTTTGTAAATAGTTTATTTTCAAAAACAATTTCAGTTTGGGAAAGAAAACCTGATTTTAACAGTTTCTGATTTTCAGATTCAATAAAAAAAATGTATTTTTTTTCAATTGCAGAAACTGATTTCGGTTATTGTAGATTTCAGTTTACAGTTTTTTTATACAGAATTCTTGTTTATGTATCTTCTAGAAAAAAAACTATTCCCAGTTTTTCAGATTTTAGTTTTTAAGTTTTCAAGAAACTGTTTCTGTGATTTCAAAAATTATTTTCTGGAATTAATTTTTTCTTGTAAATGAAAAAAAAAAGTGTTTGATTTCTGGCGTGAATGGGCACCCAAAAGAAGATCTGGTGGTGAAATTGCGGGGTAAGTGGATGTGGATTTGAAGAATGGGAGGAGCTTGTTTTACTACTTTGTTGAAGCTGAAGAAGACCCTGATCACAAGCTCCTCACTCTCTAGCTCAATGGAGGCCCAAGTTGCTGCTCCATGGGTGGAGGTGCCTTCACAGAGTTGGGTCCTTTCTTTCTTCTAGGCGATGGCCGAGGCCTTCGAAGAAATTCGATGTCATGGAACAAAGCATCAAATCACCTTTTTGTTGAGTCTCCAGCTGGAATGGGATGGTCATACTCCAATACCACTTCAGATTACACTTGTCGTGACAACTCTACGGCGGACAGATTGAGGTTCTTTTTGGTATTATCTTTTCAGTTGACTTTTTTTAATCTTATAAGAAAAAAAGTTAAAAAAAATTAGCTTTATTGCTTTTCTACTTTTGCTTTTTTGTTTATAAGCAAAAAAGCCAAACAATCTTGAATTTTTTGGTAGCAAACTTAAAAAAAACTTGACGTTTAAGCATTATCAAATTTGAGCCTGAATAATTATTAGTGCGCTTAGATCTATATTTGTTGACTCTGAAAAAGAAAATTTATGATTTTACCCAAACTTCTAAAAATTACTATTTTAACCTAGCTTCTAGAAATTATAGTTTTAACTCAAATTCTAAAAATTAAAGTTTTATCCCAGATTTTAAAAAATTACAGTCGTATCCAAATTTTTAGAAAAATTATAATTTTACCCTCAAATCTTGGAAATTATAAATTTTAACCCCTGAGTCATCAACCGTGCGCAGTTTGACTTTGATCGGAGTTAAAAGGCTACGGCCTTAGACAGTCGTGCATGGCTGACTTTTGTTGCTGTTGAACAAGGCAGTTTGAGGCCTCTGTTCATATTAGATCGGTTGGAGGTTTTCCGTAACCGATTGAGAGTTTCCCGAGCATACTATTTAGGTTTCAAAGGTCAATCTCCGCTAAAGGTGTTGTCCTAGGAACCACGCTAGTGTAGCAGGTGTTAGACCATTTGTGATAAAAGAAGATTTTTTATAATATGGATATTTTTAAATCCTATAGAAAATATTTTCACTTGAGTTATTTTGAAAATTTATATATTTTTATGTGGATATGAAAAGAGAGATGCTTATATATCTCAAACATGGGATAGGGTGATCAACACCGTTGAATTAATATGGTTGCTTTCATATTACCAAAATGGTTATTTGGTGATTTTTGCAAGTGATAATTCCAGTTTAATCAAATTTTTTTAAAATTACAGAATGACCTAAAGTTTTGAAAAATAACAAAGGTCTATTAGATTTTTACCTCGAGATTTGTCTAGATTTTATAAAAGTTATAAATTTATCACAAATTTTTGAAAAATGATAATTTTATCCCTTATTTTCAAAATTTACGATTTTGGCCCTTGGTCAGTCGTGCGCGACTTGACCTTGTAGATGTAAATCTCCGCTTATTTGAGAATGGGGGGAGAGCATATCCTAGTTGGAGTATTCTCGTATAATAAAGAGTTTGATGTACAAGGCCCGATATAGCATACTCGGCGAGCAGACTGAGTAGGTACACGAGTAGTCCAGAAAGTAATAACTGAAAGTCAATAGTAAGTTTGCTAAGTTTGTTATGCAATACACCAAACTTTCAGCAATACTAGAAGCGTATTGCAATTCAAATTGGATATCAGATATGAAAGACTCGAAATCCACAAGTGGATATATCTTTATACTTGATGGTGCAGCAGAGTCATGTAAATCTTTCAAATAGACGTGTATTGCATGCTCTGCAATGGAATTAGAGTTCATTTCTCTAGATAAGGTGATTGAAGAGGTCGAGTGGCTATGCCAGTTTTTGAAAGATATTTCAAGATGGTTAAACTTGTGTTTGTGATTACCATCTATTGCGATAGTCAATCTGCAATTGGTAAGGCACATATAAATATGTATAATGGTAAGTCTAGACATAGTACCATTAGACAATTGCTCTCAAGTGGGGTTGTCACTATTAACTACATGAGGTTAAAGAACAATAACGCGGATCTACTTATCAAAGGATTAACCTGAAAGCTAGTTAATCAAGCATCAGAATGAATGGGTTTAAAGCCTATGAAAGAGAAAGATATCGGGAAGGAAAATCCAACCTAGTTGACTGGATATCCCAAGATCTAGGTTTAATGGGACAACCTACTTGCGTGCATCTAAGATAATCGGTATGGAGTTGAATATCTCATGCCCATTCCTGTGATGCACAGTGATTGTGAATAAGGTTAAGCGTTAGCTTTTAATGCCTCTTTGCACTGGTGAGCCAAGTTGAATATAGTAAAATATCCATATAAGAAGTCACCTATGTGAGTATGAAGTGAGGCCGCTTCTTTGAGAATTTGGGAAGACGAAATTCTCGGAACCAGAACGAGTGTTCCACGGCAGAAATGGACACAACAGTGAGAACTGAACTACGTTATAAAAGTTTTTGTGTGATGTCTATTGTCTCAATTTACACCGGCAACAGCACAGTTCAAGGCGGGCCCGCCCACTAGTCTGTCAGTAAATTCGATAGACCCTTACAAGGAAAAGTTCAAGGCCAAAATCTACCTATCTTGTAGGAATAATCTGTTGTCTCTCTCTCGGGTTATTCTGTATCGGTTTGTCTGTCAATTTCATTCATGGGGGGATTGTTGAAATTTTGATATGAATGAAGTTGTGTGTAGATAGGTCTCTTACTTGTAGAGATAAATTAGAAACTTCTTTGAAGATAAACTTCCCCCGTTAAGAGTCTAACTAGGAAAATGAGTCTTATTTGGAAAGGACTTTATCTTTTTTCCTCTACAAATAGAGAGTCAGGTCTTTTGATTAAACGTATGTAAAGTTTACATAGTTTTTAAAAAAGGTTATGTTTTCGATTTTGAGAGAGAGAGAGAGAGACAGACAGACGAAAGTTCAAGTTCGCCAAGGCTTACCTCGGTGGTATTCTGACCTACACAGTCTAGCCATTTTAATCTTTGGAGAAAGACGCTGGCGAATCTTTCTTAATGAGACTGCAATTGCAGGACTCGATCTAAATCTGTTTGTATCGCTTTCAATTTAATTTTTATAAATTTAGATTATTATAATTTTATTGTGATTAATAAAAATTATTTTTTAAAATTCTGTGTTTGCCAAATAATTTTTTCCAACAATAAGTTGTTAAACAAATGCTTCATCATATGCTAGCCTTTTATGACAATTGATGTAACTTGTAAGAA
>BRYE01000007.1:10192885-10195385 GCA_030159115.1 Actinidia arguta var. hypoleuca
TTTGGCTGATGCCCGTGCCTTCATCTGCGAGTACTGATAGTACTGACCACAAGGTATAATAATGTATCTGTTGACTGGACTAGTCTTGTCCCGTCTGGGTTGTCTGGCTGACATATCAAAAGGATAGGATAATAATCCCAAGGGGGTGAGGCTTCCACGCTTGGTATGGTGAGTTGCTAGCTATGGACCAAAGAAAAGGGCATAAGAGATATCAATTCCAGTTCTTGACGCCCAACTAGGGAAAAGTGCTAAAGAAATGTTCTAGTTAAGACTCCAGTCCAGAGATAGAGAGAGTAGATGATACGTTCCAAGGGTGAAGCTAACGCTTCTCAGGCGACTAGGGACCCATCCATCCCAGAATGGGCTATATGGCGGGACTGATTTAGGCCACACCAAAGCCGTGCACCATGCATTGAGAGTTCCCTCATGCTTGCCAGCCAGAACCTAAGAAGCACGGATACGAATACAAGACATGGACAAGGACACGATACAAACACATGGATACACAATTTTCAAAAAATCTAGGACATAAACATTTCGGGGATACGTTGAATATATGTAGATATATATAATATTATATATGTATATGTAAATACATAATTTAGCAATTCACGGCCAATATGTATGGAATTCCCTCCGATCTTCAACAGCTTCAGCGGCATGGCAGTAGCCGAGTTGGTCACCTCATCTTCTTCTTCCTGGAAAGAGTGTTCAACCTCCTCCCTTAAAGGTTCTGGCATCGGGGGGAGTATGACAACTTCAGGGGCCTCATCGTCTGAGCTCAACACCAATCTCTAATAGCTCGAAACCAGCGCCGAGCTCCTCTCTTGCGAAGTCAGCAGCCACAACGTTTATTCAGTCACTAATAGTTTGATCACTTGAGCACGCTGGGCAAGGTCTGTAGGCTTTAGGATTCGGAGTGGGGGCAAAGCAAACTGACTGAGTTTGGAAGCTCGTTGAGGAATAGTATGGTGGTAGATGGTTCGTACTGCAGCAAGGTTGCAAAATCGCGAGGTTCTCAATTATTATTGACGTGCCTGATTGTAGCCTTTCATTTCTCCGAGCGGACCTTGTGATGGTTGTTGAAACCTACAGAACAAATCAACCGAGATGCAGCCTGTTATTACATGATCAAATATGCAAAACAACGAAATACCGCAAAAGTGTGTGCTCATGACCGAGATAAACCTTACCATTATCAATATTTCCATTTGTTCTTGAGACCCAAACGAACTCATCCAAGTATACGTCCTTGTTTGGGTTCTCAATCACTAGCCTGGACCATGGCTATTGGCTATTCCTACGTTTCAAATAATGGTTCCCTGCAAAGAGGTTCGTACCGGGCTATCGATTGGACCAAACTACGGTGTAAACATTCAACAGGTCGGAGGTGGAGAGCGACAACCCCTCCTGTCACATCAAATTGTCGATAGCGTCCACAGTCCTTATGAATTTTATTAAAACTTACATGAAGGTGATGCCACAACGAGCCATCACCTCCTTCAACACTGGGCTGATAAGGAACCAAATTCTGGCTTGATGGATCAGCCATGTCTGGACCAGGGTACGGTCGCTGCTCTGTCCTCGAACTATAGAGGTTACCTCATGTGGACCGCGTCACTCTATAAGGACATCATTTGGGATCTGGTAATCCTTCCTAAATCTCGCTAAAGCAACGTCGTCATGCACTAATTGTTGAGCTCGATTAAGTTCCATTCTCTAAAACAAAACAAAACCATGTCAGTTCGAGTTCCTGACCTAGTTCGGGTCAACGACAGATAACATACTGGGGTAAAGCTAACCGAACTACATGCGAGTTCTGAGCTCTCCCCTACGTGCCTAGCTGTACAACGCCCGAGCTGCAATATCTTTTTGGGGACTCGCTTAAGTCATTCCTGCTCCTCGACATTCTTTCAACACACGAATGACTCTGGGTCAAAACTTTAATCCTAACGCACCGCCAAGTAATCACTACGAGATCAAGCTGCACAAACACAAGTCAGACCAATTTCAACATTGGAAATGGATCGAAAGGCAATTCAGAGCATTCAATTTTTGAGAAACTCAACAATCGCTCGTCAATGGCGGACAAGGGACCATGACAAACTCAAACAAGTGACTCAGACATTTTGAAATCAAGACTATTAAAATTGGAGATCTAAAGTAGGAAATGGGCGTCACGGCTAACGTCGAAGAAATTGAAGAACACTGCAAAAAATTGCAAAACGTAACTTAAAGTGGCTGTTTGAAAACAAACGGTGAGGGAAAGAAGGATCATTGATGATGGAGATGCTATCGGAGACGATAACAGAATGATGGCGGTGTATTGCTGGTGCTTTGGACTCGCTCTCTCAATTTCTCTCTCTAAAATGCTCTGGATGTAAGGTGAACAGTAGGTCAGTTCGGGTTCCCTATTTATATGGGAACTCAAACCTCTTCGTTTCTCACCCAAACGCCTAAGGGCAAGTGCGTTGCTTCGAGTTCCAAGCCCTAACTGTGC
>BRYE01000007.1:10197885-10200385 GCA_030159115.1 Actinidia arguta var. hypoleuca
CCTCAAATCCAAGCAATGCAACTCCAAAAGATGTTAAAGAAGAGAAGAACCTTAGAACTCCGATTTCAAAACTTTCTTGGCTCAAATCGATGCTCTCGTTGAGTAGAAAATCTTGCTCCAAGAATTATCACTCAATATTACTCCAATACACTCCAATCTAACCCTCAATGCTCAAAACCCTAGAAAAGAAGAAGAAGAAGAAGAAGAAGAAAAAGAAAGAGTCAATGCTTAGGAAAAATAAATGAGCTTAGGTCAAATAAGAAATAAATATGCTTAACCTTAGGCCTTGTTTGGCCAACACTAACAAACCAACTATGGGCCAAGTTTTTGTCCCACTCTCTCCCTCAACCCACTTCCAATTTCTTCAAGCCCAATATAATTTACACTTAGGTCCAACCACCCCACAAATAACCCAATTAAATTTAATGGGTTCAATTTCACCAAAACCCATAATGATATACACACACACACACACACACACATATATATATATATGCACATGGCATTGTGATGCCATAATTATCCATAACTATAAAAGAAAATTTTGAAACCTTACAACCTCTACCACTTAAAGGAATTTCATCCACGAAATTAAATAAATGTACCAGATGAGCTAAACAGATCTGGATACTTTGCTCAAACCTCAGACTCGCACTCCCACATAGCCTCCTCCATGCAACGATGAAGTCATTGAACTTTCACCAATGGAATGGTTTTTCCTCTAAGAACTTGATCCCATGAGTCTAATACCCGAATTGGTCGCTCCTTATACGTGACATCCTCATTGATGGTCAAATTTTCCCAATCCAAAACATGTGAAGGATCGGGCTCATATTTCTGCAACATGAAAATATGAAACACACTGTGCATATTGGCCAACCTCGGTGGCAAAGCAAGTCGATAAACCATGGCCTCAATATGATCTAGAATCTCAAACCGTCCAATGAACCTTGGTGATAGCTTACCGCTATGTCCAAAACACATTAACCCCATTTTTGGTTAAATTTTCAAGAACACGTGGTCCCCAACGGTAAATTTTAAATGACGCTTCTTCCAGTCGGCATAACTCTTTTGTCAACTCTGTACCGTGAGCAAATTCTTCCTAATCAAAACTACTTTCTCGGTCGTATCATAAACCCAATCTGACTTGGCAAGTGCTGCCTCCCCCATGTCGGTCCAACAAGAAGGTGACCTACAAGGTCTTTCGTACAACGCCTCAAAAGGCATCATCCCAATGCTCGCCTGATAACTATTGTTATACGCGAACTCTACCAACTGTAGGCGATCCTCCCACGATCCCCCAAAATCAAGTACACATGCCCGAAGCATGTCCTCCAAAATATGAATAGTACGCTCAGATTGTCTGTCAGTTTGAGGATGAAAAGTCGTGCTAAGCCTCAAATTCGATCCAGGAGCGGATCGCATCCCCTTCCCAAAAAGTGATGTAAAACGCAAATCTCTATCCGAAATGATAGATACTGGAACCCCATAAAGCCTAACGATTTCACAAACGTAAATGACTCCAAGACCCTCTACCGAATTTGACAGACAGATTACAAGAAAATGCGCGAATTTAGTCAAACGATCAACTATAACCCAAAAGGAGTCGTGTCCTCTCAAAGACCTGGGCGAATCCATAACAAAGTCCATAGTAATATGCTCTCATTTTCACTCCGCAACTGGCAATGGTTGTAATAAACCCGTCGATTTCTGATGTTCGGTTTTCACCTGTTGACAAGTCAAACATCTAAAAACGAACAACGCAACATATTTCTTCATTCACCTCCACCAAAACTGGCGACACAAATCATGATACATCTTCGTCCCTCCAAGATGAACTACAAGTCGCGAATGATGAAACTCACGAAGTACGTAGTCTCTACTAGACAATGGTATAAACAATCTAGACTTATACCTCAAACCTTAATCTGAATGTTAAACCCAATCTGTCGATCCTACCCCTCTAGCAATACGATCACAAATCGTCTTAGCCTCCACATCTTGTTGTTGTGCCTCGACGACCCAACTAATAATTGATGGCTCTGTGGTCAATGTGAATAACGTAGCAAACTCGTCTGTCTCACCGAGATGCACGTCATACTCACCGATTTCTTGAAACATCTTTCACTCATAAATGAAAATGCTCGCCAAAACACTAAACGATTTCCTACTAAGTGCATCGGCCACAACATTGGCCTTCCCAGGATGATAGTGCAATTCAAAGTCATAGTCTTCTATGTACTCCATCCAAAGTCGCTGCCTCAAGTTTAAATCCTTCTACGTAAACAAGTACTTAAAGCTCTTGTGGTCTGAAAATACTTTAAACCGCTCTCCGTACAAGTAATGTCTCCAACTTTTCAATGCAAAGATAACCGTCGCAAGCTCTAAATTGTGAGTCGGATAATTTTTCTCATGCGTCTTCAATTAACGTGATCCATATGCAATTACCTTACCCAACTGCATCAACACGCAACCCAAGCCATCACGCGGTATAACCCAA
>BRYE01000007.1:10205385-10215385 GCA_030159115.1 Actinidia arguta var. hypoleuca
ACACTTACAAAGGCAGTTAAAAGATTTTCGTTTCACGTAATTTTTTGGTTTGAAAGAAAAATAGACGTTTGTTTTGATGTCAAACAAAATAGACGTTTGATCAAAACTAGACGATTAAGACTTTCGTAGACTTTGCCTTGTTTTGATGTCATCTCCAATATAGACGTTTAAGACTTTCTTAGATTAAACTCCTGGACCTGCTGGATAACTCTTCTGTTAATTGAATAATCATTGACTCTCTTTTAGGTTGTATTCATCATACATTCACAACTAGTAATTGAGTTTCTATAAATTAAACAATGGGATTTGCTCCTCATAAATGAAAAATCTCCATTTATAAATGCATGAATAATCAAAATTCAAAATCAATTGTCAATATACAGGCACATTATAATAATCTTAAGACCTTAAGGTTGCATTTGGATAAAGAATTTGTGAGGAAAAAAACGTAATGATAAAGTTTATGTATCCAATAATTCATATTTAATTTTTTTCTTTATTTTTTTTCCTCCACAAATTCTTAATCCAAATACAAATTACCCACTTTCGGTTTTAATATGAACATGAAATAGAGATTTCATGTTCAGAACTAGTAGAAGCCTAGAAAGTATTAATTATTTCACATATGATAAGTATCTTATGCTCTTCCAGATACTGTTAAAAAAAATCAACAAAACCTCTAGGAATTGGTGCAAGTGATAATCACCCATTCACCAAAGATTTTATGAAGTCTTTGATTTTTTATGTTAGGTTAGTTCATAGAAAGTTTTGCCTCGGCTTTAAATAAGTCTTTGCTTATAGAATGTGAGACATGTTCCATGAATTAATCAGTCCAATGGAATCGGATAATTAAAATTATGAAAAAAACTAGTTGAGAATGAATTATTAAATATGGTATGTGATGTGGGATAATTCGGACAAGTCCTAAATTTAATATACTCCGAGCAAGGCACGTCGCCCTAATGTTCCCAACACACTTTCCTGGTCGCCTCGTACTATTAAAAAATTGAGCTCCGCTTCTTTACGAACGGTTACACCAGATCGCCTTTGGGCGAGGTGGTTCATCTCGCCTAAAGAGAAACGTCTCAACAGACTTGTTTTTCCAAAAGGATTCCATCTCCATTAGAAGTCCATTGCCATGAGAGTCCTCCTCCGTCATTCCTCTGCCCAATTGGAGTCCACCTCCATGAAGAGTTCCACCTCTACAAGAGAACTGTCTCCAATAAACTCCAGCTCCATAACAACGCCTACAATTACGGATTGATCACCAAATGGCACCCTGATATTAATCTTCAGATTTTATTGGGATATCTTCTCATACTTATCCTTCCGAGAAAATCGCCATGATTAATAGACACGGCTCATTGCTCTGTCTATATAAAGGTCGCTCCCCCATAACTAAAAAGGTACGCTCAACACAGGCACTACACGCACTTATTATTGTGCTCGCCCACATTCCCTATAATTATTTCCTGATCGCCTTGGTCTGATTCATACGCCGGAAGGGTTTTGAGCGACCTTGCCCCGGCCGATTATTTTTGCTCATTGCTGTGCAGGTCGCCTAGCTTTAACCAAGGTCCAGTGCCGAGACCGAGGAGCAATTCTGACTGTTGGTTGCTCTCCCAGATTTTTACCACAACAGTTTGGCGCCGTCTGTGGGAACGATAGTTCTCTTTATCCTATACACCTGCGCAGCCGATTGTTATCCAGACCAAGCACTAGCAGCCCTTTAGAGAACAGATCCCATCCAATGGCTAACGCTAACCAAGCTCCAGATCTAGAGGGCCTTCATCATGAGATACGTGGGATGGCCGAACAGATGAGAATCATGAACGAAAATAATGCCCTCCTCATACAGCACCTCACCACGAATAATCGCCCGCCACCTCCTCCGGTTTCTCGTCGTTCTCATCTATCAGGGAATGAATCTCAAAGGCACCATAGCATCGGGCGAAACAGGCACCGTCATTCCCCTAGTCCTCGCCCTCGACAAGACAGGAGCCCAAGAAGCCCATCGTTAGGATCATCATCCAGCAAGACGCCAGGGCTGGAAAGCGAAGGGGTAAGGCGAGGTAGATCTCCTCATCGGATCCATCAGGAACCAGGGTGCCAAGATATATCCACGTCCCAGAAGATTAGGGACTTGGATGCCCACTTGAATGCCATCAACACGGGGACCAGTGCCCCGATAACCGTAGACACTTTAATCAGACAAACTAAACTACCTTTCACCCAAAGGATAATGAGAGCCAAGGTGTCGTCCAGATTCAAACTACCTACTCAGCTCGGGATCTACGAGGGCAAGACAGATCCCATGGATCACTTGGATTCTTATAAAAACCTGATACATCTCCAAGGGTACTCGGACGAAGTCATGTGCAAAACTTTTTCCGCTACACTGAAGGGATCGACGAGGTCATGGTTTCAGAAATTATCTCCCGGAACCATCGATTCATTCGGTGATCTGAGCAGACTGTTCGTCGCCAATTTCATAAGCTGCAAGGTCAGGCAGAAGAATGCATCCCACCTTTTTACTATCCACCAGAAGAAAACAGAAAACCTGAAAGGTTATGTGAAACGATTTAACCAGGCCATATTAGAAGTTGAAGATCCCAGTGACAAAATGGTCGTCATGGCAATGATGGAGGGGCTTCGCTCAGGTCCCTTATTCGATTCTCTGTCCAAGAATGTTCCGGAGACATTGTCCGTTCTTTAAAGTAAAGCCGATAAGTACATTGCCGCGGAGGAGTTGGCCAAAGCCAAACGAAGGCGAAGAGGAAAGGATGACCATAAGAGAAAAGAGCCTGATACAAGGCAATCTGATTATAGGGACGATGAACGAAGGAGCAAGAAGCCTAATCAAGACTCGAGACGAACCAATGACAGGCGACTTCGTACCCCACCTTGCCGCACAGAGCTGGTGTTACCCCCACTTAATGCTCCTGTTGTCCAAGTTCTTACAGAGATCAAGCATGAAGAGTTCGTCAAGTGACACTCGAAAATCAAGACTGATCCCCTGAAGAGAAATAAAAATAAATATTGCGAGTTTCACCGAGACCATGGCCATAACACAGAAGACTGCTTTCATCTAAAGGAGCAAATAGCCGACCTCATCAAATGAGGGTATCTGGAAAAGTATGTTGGTGATCGCCCTTCTCCCAATTCACCGGAAAGAAGATACGGCAACAATTGACCTACTGCTGGAGACATTCAGGTAATACATGGCGGGTTTGGATCGGGAGGAATTTCGAATTCGTCCAGAAAGAGGCACGCAAGAAGTGCTGACAGGCTGCCTGAAGAAGTTTACAATCTCTCTTCACCAATGGCCGAAATCCACCCACCAATTACCTTCAACAATGATGACTTGAGAGGACTGCACCTACCTCATGACGACGCCTTGGTCGTTTCAGCCATCATCGCCAATTTTACCGTCCAAAGAATTTTGGTCGATAATGGTAGTTCGGCTGACATTCTATTCATATCAGCATTCGAAAAGATGAAAATAGGGCTCGACAAATTGTAGCCCTTCTCAACGCCTTTGGTAGGATTTGGAGGAAATCTAACTCATCTGCTGGGATGGGTTAAGTTGCCAGTTACTTTGGGGACAGAACCTCGCCAAGCTACCATTTGGCAGGACTTCATTGTGGTAGATTGCCCTTCCCCCTACAATGCCATTTTAGATCACCCCACTCTAGGTGGAACTAGGGCGATCACCTCAATTTACCACCTGAAAATGAAGTTTCCCACCTCGGCAGGAGTGGGCGAAGTGCGAGGCGACCAGAAAGTGGTCAGACAATGTTTTATTTCGGCTATGAAGATTGAAACCTCTCCAATACCGAATATCCAATAGCTTACCGATCTACGATGGCGAGATGAAATCTCTAAGGGACGAGGTGGAACAGGTGGTCTTGATGGATCCCCGAGAGACCGAAAACACCAAACCCCTTTAAGAAACTACCCCAATCTCCATACATCCAGAGTATCCTGATCGCCACGTTATGATCGGAACAGAACTTACCAATGAATTGCGCAGTGCTTTAGTGGAATTCTTAAAAAAAAACTTTGATATTTTTGCCTGGTCACAAGGAGATGTCCCGAGTATTGATCCCCAGGTCGCCATGCATAGATTACATACCAATCTGGCAAATCCTCCAGTTCGCCAAAAGAGAAGAAAATTCGCCCCTGAGTGGCTCCGAGTTATCGACGAGGAGGTCACCAAACTCATCAGAGCTAAGGTTATCAAAGAAGTCCATTACCCAGAATGGTTAGCCAATGTCGTCGTCGCCCTAAAAAAGGAGGGAGTGGAGAGTATGCGTTGACTATACTGATCTCAACAAGGCGTGCCCAAAAGACAGTTTCCCTCTACCGAAAATTGATTTAATAATCGATGCCACATCTAAGCACGAGCTTCTTAGCTTCATGAATGCCTTCTCAGGATATCACCAGATCAATATGTTTCCTCCCGACGTAGAAAAAAATTCATTTATCACGGAACGAGGATTGTATTCCTACAAGGTCATGCCATTTGGTCTAAAAAATATTGGGGCTACATATCAAAGATTGGTGAACAAGATGTTCAAAGAGCTGATTGAAAAGACCATGGAAGTATATATAGACGACATGCTCGTCAAGAGCCTCAAGGCAGAAAAGCACATTGCCCACCTTGAAGAAGCTTTCAACATCCTGAAGAAACACAGGATTATGCTAAATCCTTCCAAATGTATTTTTGGCGTATCATTCGGGAAATTCTTAGGGTTCTTGGTAAACAAACAAGGGATTGAAGCTAACCCGGACCAAATTCAAGCCCTGCTCAAGATGAGCTCGCCAAGAAATGTCCATGAAGTTCAGCAGTTAACTGGGCGAATTGTCGCCCTCAACCGGTTTGTTTCCAAATCAGCGGACAGATGTTTACCATTCTTCAAAATCCTAGGAAAAAATCAAAATTTCCAATGGACAGAAGAATCGGAAGAAGCGTTTCAACAGCTCAAAAAGTATTTAGGATCAACTCATCTGCTTGTGGTTTCGACCACAGGTGAAGAATTGTTCATATACCTTTCCATTTTGCCCACAACAGTAAGTGTCGTGCTCATCCGAGAAGTGGATAGTGTTCAGAAACCGGTATATTATGTTAGTAAGGTCTTGATGGGTGCTGAGAACAGATACATAATGATTGAGAAGCTCGCCTACGCCCTTCTGATCGCCGCCAGAAAACTTTACCATTATTTTCAAGCCCATCCTATTACCGTGCTGATTGATCAATCGTTAAAACAGATTCTCCAACGACCAGATACCTCAGGGAGACTCCTAAAATAGTCCATTGAGTTGAGTGAATTCCATATTGACTACAAACCTAGGACGGCGATAAAAGCCCAAGCCTTAGCCGACTTCGTGGCTGAATCCACTCACGAGACCGATCTAGAAGTCCTCTCAGAAGCAGAGATTCCAAATTTAACAAAAAATCTCGACAGCAGCTCGGAAAACAACCTCGACAGCTCGGGGGAAGAGCTTGAAAAATGAAAATTGTTTGTAGATGGGTCTTCCAATCAACACGGATGCGGTGTAGGGCTTGTTCTCCAAACCCCAGCAGGTGAACAAATGGAATACGCTATACGGATTGGGTTCAAAGTCACCAACAACGAAGCTGAATACGAAGCACTCCTCGCCGGATTACGGGTCGCCACAAGGTTGGGAATCCAATCAATTGAAGCCTACAGTGATTCTTAACTAGTGGCCAACCATGTTCAGGGAGATTACCTCACCAGGGACATACGGCTGACAGATTATTTAGATGAAGTCAAATGCTTAACTCAGAAGATCGGAAAATTCACCATTCAACAGATCCCTAGAGAAGAAAACAGAAAAGCGGATGCTCTAGCCAATCTTGCTTCAACTTTTGATTTCATATCAGACAGAAATATACCCCTGAAATTTTTGTCCAAACCGAGCATTGAGATCGCCAAAACCGTATGTCCAACAAAAACGGACCCGACATGGATGGATGAGATCATCGCGAACCTCCAGAACGGAACACTACCAACAGTAAACTCTAAGCTCGCCGAATCCGCTATAAATTTGCAAGGTTCTGCCTGCTTCATGAAATTTTATATAAACGATCCTTCTCTGGTCCTCTCCTAAGATGTCTCCGACCTGACGAAGCCAATTATGTGATGAGGGAAATCCACGAGGGCATCTGTGGAAATCATTTAGGGGCGAGGTCACTGGTACGAAAGTCGATTCGCCAAGGCTACTTTCTGGCCCCAGATGGGACAAGATGCAGCAAAATACACTAGGGAATGTGACAAATGCCAAAGGTTCGCACCATCCAACCACCTTCCCCATATTGATATGGTGCCAATTATCAGCCCATGGTCATTTGCCCAATGGGGGATCGACATACTGAGACCTTTGTCTCAAGCTCCATTGTAGAGGAAGTTCTTAATCGTTGCTATTAATTACTTCACAAAGTGGGTGGAAGCTGAACCGTTAGCCAAAATCACCGAAAAAAATACGAAGAACTTTGTTTGGAAGGGTATCATCTGCCGGTTTGGAATTTCCTAAGTTCTCGTCTCGGATAATGCCAAGCAATTCAACAATGATGGATTCAGGCAATTCTGCTCGGATCTCGCCATATCACATCATTTCTCCTCGCTTGGTCACCCTCAAGCCAATGGCCAAGTAGAGATCACTAACAGAACCATCCTGAGAAATTTGAAAAGGAGATTGGAGAAATCCAAAAGAGAATGGGTAGAAGACTTGCCGAGCATATTATGGGCGTATCACACGACTAGCAGGATTTCTACTGGTGAAACGCCTTATTCCGTGGTTTACGAAACTGAATCAGCATCGAAATTAGAATGCCGAGTTTTAGGACTTCAAATTACGACAAAGATAGCAACGAAGGCGAGCTAAGACTCAACCTCGACCTCCTTGATGAAAAACGGGAACAAGCAAGCATACGCCAAGCAGCTTACAAACATTAAGTCGCTAGATATTTCAATCAGAGAGTCAAACACAGGTTATTCTTACCTGGCGACCTAGTTCTACGAAAAGTTACCCTATCCACTAAAGAGCCTAATGTAGGGAAGCTTGGCCCAACATGGAAAGGCCCTTATAAGATCATCAAGGTATCTAGACGAGGGACTTATTGGCTAGAAGATATGAACAACAAGGCACTCCCCCATCCATGGAACGTTGAGCATCTGAAAAAATATTACCAATAATGTTCATTGAGCTCGCCCGGGCAAAACAATTATAACGATTCCCAGATTATATTTCAAGTAATAAAACTTCTCTAGTTTATTTCAATCATCGCCAAATTGCAGGATGGAGATCGCCTATTCAAGAATGCCAGTTCATCGAAAGATGACGAAGGCATCTTGCTCGCCTATTCAAGAATGTCAGTTCAGTTCATCGAAAGATGACGGAGGCATCTTGCTCGCCTATTCAAGAATGCCAGTTCATCAAAAGATGACGGAGGCATCTTGCTCGCCTGTTCAAGATCGCCAAATCATCGAGAGATGACGATCGCCAGATCATCGAAAGATGACGGAGGCATCTTGATCGCCTATTCAAGATCGCCAGGTCATTAGAAAATGACCAAGGCATCTTGGTCGCCTATTCAAGATTGCCAGATCATCAAAAGATGACGGAGGCATCTTGCTCGCCTATTCAAGAATGCCAGTTCATCAAAAGATGACGGAGGCATCTTGCTCGCCTATTCAAGATCGCCAGATCATCGAGAGATGACGGAGGCATCTTGCTCACCTATTCAAGATCGCCAGATCATCGAAAGATGACGGAGGCATCTTGATCGCCTATTCAAGATCGCCAGGTCATTGGAAAATGACCAAGGCATCTTGGTCACCTATTCAAGATCGTCAGATCATCGAAAGATGGAGGCATCTTGATCGCCTATTCAAGATCTCCAGGTCATTGGAAAATGACCAAGGCATCTTGGTCGCCTATTCAAGATCGTCAGATCATCAAAAGATAGAGGCATCTTGCTCGCCTATTCAAGATCGTCAGATCATCGAAAGATGACGGAGGCATCTTGATCGCCTATTCAAGATCGCCAAGTCGTTAAAAAATGACCAAGGCATCTTGGTCGCCTATTCAAGATTGTCAGTTCATCATTTGATGAAGGCATCTTGCTCGCCAATTTAAGGTTGCCAGATCATTGAAAAATGATATCTCGATCTCCTATCCTAGAGCTAAAGTATTTTACATCACCAAAATTGCCAAAAAGTAGTGCATTCAAATTTGCAAAGTAAGAAATCGTGACATTTGCATTCAAATTTATATTCAAATTATATTTTATATTTATGATAAAGGGGGAGGGTTGCCGTCGCCTTGAGGATCTGCGTCGCCCTGAGGATTCGCATCTCTTTTTTCAACTATTTCTTCCTCACTTCCCTCCCCTTCTTCCTCGTCCTCCTTGGCAAGCAGGTCAAGATTGAGACGCATCTCCTCCAAGTCTATGGCGAGGTCGGGATGATGATGGCGAAGCTGTCGTTTGCAGAAGTCAAATCCTTCGCCAAAATACTTCGAGGATGAAATTTCAACAGCCTCAGAGAAATCTGACGAGGATTTAAATTCCTCAACTACCAGTTTTCTGGAGTGATCAACTCTTTCCCTCAGATCCGTAATCAAGATCCCTGCCTTTCCCAGACTATCGGAGAGGTTGTCTCTTTCATCCTTAAGTTTGGCAAACTCATCGCCAACCTACTGCTCTTGAGCTCGCGCCTCGGCCAGTTGCTGCTCCAGATCGACGGATAGCTTCTGAAGATGGGAGACTTCGGTATCCAAAGAGGCAGCTCGCCCCTGTTGAAGGGATGCCTCCTCGATGGTCTCCCTGCTCTTTACCGCCAAAGACGATCCAAACACAAGCGCCTGCTACAAACAACACTAATCAGATCAAACCGAGCATATTTAACTAAGAAAACAAATAGAAGTTAGTATCAAAATAATAACTGGCCGAGAGCCTGAAAAAACTTTAAAGCCGTCTGGTCTAGCGAGAGCTGCCCCACCTTTTCTTGATCCGTGGAAGGGATTACTTCTCGTAGGATCTTCTCGGCCACGGAAGGGCTCCCCAGAATGGAGGCCCTTGGACCAAGAGTTGTACCCAATGAGGGCGAGCTCCCCTCCCCGGGTCTAAAAAAGGTGGCCCCAGGATGGCCTACCGGACCAAACTTCTTTTTAGGGTCAGGGTCAGGGGTAGGGGCTTGCCCTTTGCCCTTGGAATCATCAACGGACTTCGCCTTCTTGTTCGGCGAGGTGGGAGGTTCTTCCACCAGGCGCTTCTCGCCAATGACCACTCCCTTCATAGGAGCAGGAGCAGACTTTTTGGAAGAACTCTCACCTCGGGCTCTCTCCACCCTCTCACCGAGCTTCTTTAAGCTAATCCTCTTTGACATAGCTGCAAAAATAAAAACAAAAAAAGATATATCAGACATATAAAAAATAATCAAAAAGAATAGTGAGAATTTATACCATCCGATTCAAGCTCGGGGGATAGCTCGGAATCCGACCAGGATTCCGATGTCGAGTCCGAGCTCGATCCCAAAGTTGAACAAAATTCTAAGATAGGGTCTCAAATTTTTCCCCCCGACCATCTTAATAAAGTAAGGTCAGGAATATGAGGAGCCACCCTCCTCATTTCCTTCCTAACAGTCCCTAGATATTCTATTGAGTCATCTCGGGGGTGACCGTCTTAAAGGTGTTCACCATGGGAAGAGCGGGACTCACCCGCTTCACCCGACGTCAATGACCCTCGCGGATGCTCGCCCTCTATTCCTGATGTCATAGGACCGGGCGAGCTGAAAACCCGATGAAAGGTCTTGGTTTTGAGAAGCATGGGGACCATGTAGCGCCCACGTTCTGCCATCGATTGTGAAATTTTGTCATAAAATTCCTACTCGTACGCAAGCAACGTGGGCAGCTCGTTGTAGCGTTTATCTGAAAAAGAGACCCATGTTAATACCAACCTTATTAATCAATAAAC
>BRYE01000007.1:10230385-10237885 GCA_030159115.1 Actinidia arguta var. hypoleuca
ATACTTTTGCAACCGGTATGTTAACAGTTTACTGTTTACAAATTTATTATATATATAAAAGTAAAATACTCTGTGACGTTGAGAAATCAACTACAAGATTTTACCAGCCCACTTCATTTTTCTAACAGATTGTTATTTTCTTAAGTACTTAACAGATTTTCTTACAGGTTAATGGAGAAGGGAAAAAATGGGGAACAAAGGGCGAGGGGTGGCATGGGTTTGGGATTTTGGTTTCGGGTTTGGACGTTCCTTGGATTTGGATTTGGGCTTGGCATATTTGGTGCCAACTTGTCATTTGTCCTCCATTTTATTGACGATTGGAGTTTGTAGCACATTGGCAACAATAAGATATTTTACAGATGAAATTGAAAAATTATTAATTGAAGTGCCAAAGTGAGGAGTGGAGTGGAGTGGGGTGGGGTGGGGTGGGGGGGTGGGGTGGGGTGTGTTAAACTTTAGGGGGCTAAATATAATTTACCCCATCTATTATTGTAAGGGGATAAAATATCAACCATTATTATGGCTGAGCTCCACTGTGCACTGTCATCGGACTGTTATTCTATAACAAGTTCGATGGGTCACGTCAGTGCGGTAGCTTGGATAACGAGTACAGTGACCATCACGACATATTTACTTGACTGAGTTGAAGGGGAAAGGGGTAGCTTACACACGAAGCTTCTTTTGTCACCCAGACGCTTGGGCTAAAGTTCTTATGATGGGATTTGCTAGCCACCAACTACCTCCTTTGGGGCATTATTGGGTCAGCCTCTTACCACTGACACAACAGTTGTCAAGTCAACGCACGCACTGAGCTATGCTATAAAAAGAGGCAGATGTTACCATTCACATGTATTTGACTCTCTCTCTCTCTCTCTGTCTCTCTCACCAAAGCTTAAGAACTCTTTCTCTTGATCTCTTGTTTTCTTCAGTCACTGACTTGATCGTCAGAGAGTCCTACCCAGAACAGCTCCAACGGTCCTTCCCACGGCTTTTTTGTCTTTCAAGTTCGGTCGAACAGAACCCAATACCATTGGGAACCTCTTCACGCCACCGCTTTGTCTGCATTCGATTTCCTTTCATACCACCAAGAAAAGACAGTCTTTATCACTCCTTGAGGTATTTTTGTTACAAAGTTATGCCATTTGGGCTAAAGAATTCCGGGACCACTTACTAGCGGAAGATCAACAAGATGTTTGAGCATCTGATGGGGAGCACCATGGATGCCCACATTAACGACATAGTGGTCAAGAGCAAGGAGGAGCAAAATCACTTTAGGAACCTCGCCGTGGTGTTCAAAATCAGCAAGATGTTTGTGCATGCCGTTAGCTCAGTGTAGCTAAGGGATGTAAAGGAGAGCAGCGCCCGATCTACTTCAGTTTTTTGGGAGCTACTCTACGTCTACCTTATCAAAGTATGTAGAGAAGAAAACTTAAAAATACTGATGAAAACAAACCCTTACCATCGTCAAGACGATCGTTGTGCCTCGAGAAGTCCCATAACTCGGACGAAACTCATAGTTTTTCGAGACTCAAACGAACTCATTTAAATACATGTCTTTGTCTAAACTCTCAAGCACTAACCTGGTACAGGGTTCTTTATTGTTTCTAAGCCTCGGATAGTGGGTTAGTATCGTGCTCATGCTTACGCTGAACTACGTTGTACACGTGTAGGAAATCGAACGTAAAAATGGTATCCCCTCCCGCTGCATTAGGGCGTCAACAACTAGCACGGTCCTAGAAAAATTAATTGACACTTGCATGAAGGTTTGACCACAATGAGCCATCACTTCCTTTTAAGAGCAGACAAGTGGGGAACCGATGCTCCGATTAATGGATTATTCCGTCTATAATTTTTCTTATACTACGTTCTACATGTTATAAGTTTTTATGGTATCATCGTATGCTATTTTTCACATAAATGTCACATCATTCTTGGGATAAGCCACGCGGATGCAATACGGTACAAAAAAATCACCCCAATCATGAATAAGGCTAGATTTGTGGGTCCGTACATGATTATATCCAATCCAATCTCTCATTATCAGAACTTCAAACATACCCTTAGGTAGATGTAACCTCTGATGTTTAAAGACCAAAGTGGATGGCTCCCTAATAGGAATAGGAATACTTTTTAATTACATGGGAACCATACAGAATATGCTTGAAAGGTTATTCATGTCTCGATTCAATGTACTGTAATTCTGAAGTATTTTGCTAATGGAGGAAACATGAAATGTATCACAGTGGTTAAAGCTAGCTTTAAGTGCCTCTATTCATTGTAATTGGAAATAAGAAGGGAGAAAGAAAGAACGGAAAAAAAAAAAGAAGTAAGCATCTGGGCTATGCTTGGAAATTTAGAGGGTGAATAGGAATGTGATTGTACTCTCCAATAATCTTATGTTTGAATGAAATAATAATAGGAATGTGATTCACGATCTTTCATTTCATTTGGAATGAGATTTGTAAATTGAGAATAAATTTGTTTCCGTCATTATCCTCCATTAATCTCAGATTTTTACAATAAAATTAAAGATCAATTCAAAGTTTTCTTAAAATATTAGTTTCTAATTAAAATTTCTGAATAAATTCAAACACGGAGGCCCAGTTTGAGTTCTTGGTTTTTGAGTTTTTTTGGTTCTATTAAAAACCAATTTAGATGGGTTTTGGGATAAAAATATTTTTTTTTCATAAAAATATTTTTTTTCGTCTTTGTTACACTTTTTATGATTTAGTTGGAAAGTTTTACACTTTCGAACTTCTCTTGTCAAGAGGAAAAGAAAAAATATAAATTTTTGATCAAATAGCGAAAAAAATTATTTACAAACAAAAAACCTCAAAAATTAAGGGAAAAAAAAACTACTAATCCAAATTGGGCCTGAAATAAGATTACACCAAATATTAAATTACTAAGAATCATATCCATGAAATTCTCGTTTCAACTCAAGAATATAATCGTCCAAACATGTGAGAAAAAACTCAGAAAAAAATTTCCATGGAAGTGGAAAGATTGATGGAGCCATATCCATTTATAGCATGGTGTGGACTGTACAACCACAAACACTCAAGATTCTCTCAAACCATGGCTTTAGTATTCCTACTTGCAAATAGATCATAAATTTGTGAAGGCTGTGTTTGGATTAAGGATTTCATGAAGAAAAGAAAATAGAAATGGAAAATGTTGACATAACAACATAAACCAGAATACAAAAAATATAGAAACAGAAATGCAAACCGAAGACTTTCTACGAAAGTTGAGTCTCTTGTGTCACACGCTCTCCTTAAGACTGATTTGGCTCCCACCAGTGCGTTGATTTAGTGGACGTCGTCTTCTCAAGATAAAACAACAATTGTAATTAGTGATTGCACCGCACTAATCAAAATTATAAACTGAATAGTGTTTGATCTCTCTACAAAAACACAAAAGCTAAAAAATTGGAAGGCTCTCTGAACTCAAGAGTGTGTGTTCTCTGTTTGTTATGTATCAAGAACAAGAGGAGAGACTCCAATATATAGATAGTGGCTGGCCCATCATCACTAGGGTAGAATCAATAGTTTATTAATCAGAGGATTATGGCTTTGATTCTGTAACTAGTGGCTGTTTCAGCCCCAGTAATGACAGTTCAAAACTCTGTAATTGACAAGAGGACAGACTCCAATTTATACAGAGTCTGTAACTGGTGTCTGATGCAGCCCCAGTAAATGTAATATTAACTCAGAAGATTTTGGGTCTAAAAAGATAAGCTCATAAGCATAGGCCCAACCTATGAACCCGAGCCCGTCGCCACATGAGGTGTAGAGAGAAATCTACGTCCTCCATCTAAATACCTAGCGTACCCCTTAGGGTGTGGAACATTCCTAAGCTTTATATGGGTCTCTCAGTCCTCTTCCACAATCAATATGGCAGGACTGAGCATTTTTTCTATCACATTTAGATAGTTCAACTAGCTCATTTTGAAGAACAATACTTCATTCATCTCTTATCCGTTTTGAACATACTTTATATCTTTGGAAAGCTCTTGCGGATGAGAAGACATTCCTACTTCGTTTCATCAAACTAGATGAATCGAAACCTTATCAATTTCAGCTCAAAGTTGCTCAAAACCCATATTCAAATCTTGGTTTTTCTAACAGAACAAGAAAAGACAAAGGATCCAATAATTCGGGATCAACAATTTGGGACTGTTGGATCCTATAACTTTTCTTTTTCTCTCGCTAAATCCTTACTCCAAACACAGCCTCGGGGATTTATGGAAAGAAATGGAAAAAAAATAGAGAACAAAATAAATAATTTAGCTTCTTCCAATGGAAGGGTGACAACTAAATTCTGCTCACCAGGTAATGGGTTCGAAGCCACTCTTCACCACCCCGTAGTGTAGAGATACACACATGATGTTCTTGCACTCAAAAAAACAAAAAACAAAAAATAATTTCACTTTACCATCTTGTCTTTTCCTTTACATTTTTTTTCCTGCTATAAACTTTTCTAAAAAAAATCCATGATCCAAACACAGCCTAAATGGACTCAAAGGGAATATCATACGACAAACAAAACATCTTTGGGGAACAAGTTTCTTGCCTAAAGCAATGCAGCAGGAGCTTCTAGGGTACAGAAAAGACTTTTCTTTCCTTTTGATTGATGATGAAGAACTGAAGATAATAGAGAGAACTTAAAATACCAGTAAGATAATGGAGAAATGAAGAATGATAGCCTAAAATGCATTTTAGGAAAAACTAACAATAAATTGTATAATTCAAATTGTGGTACCTGATGCCATTTAGAATCTAATACGACGTACTAATCTGACCTTTGAATTCAACTCTGCTGTATGAAGATGATTGCCTACACTACCAATGTCATCCGGATTTGTTAAAACCTGTCCGATGAATAAAATCTCATATAATTATTGAATTGAAGCAAAAAATATGAATTTAACTTCGACTAGGCATCACATCTGCCTTGTGTCCTGACCCTTCGCACAGTCGCTACTAAATGACTAACACCATACTGAGGGTCTGGATCCTTGACTTGACTGACTTCTTCAAGCTAGTCAATATACCATCAATCAGCTTGTCCTTGTTATCACCAATCTGGTCCAAAACGAAAGAATAGCTCTTGAAAGGTCTTTGCTTAGCTCCACAATTCACCACCGGAATTTCAGTTTTGATGCCAGCTCCAGAAGCAACAGGTGGCTTCAAGGCCTTTTGAGAACAATCCACCATCCCATCTGCATTTTCTAACCCCTACTTTCTATTATTCTCTTCAGTGCTGTAACATGAGTCAAGAGTCCTTCTGTTCCCGTCAAAGATGACGTCTCCTCTTCTGAATCTGAAATGTAATCATCTGACAGACCTTCATAATCTTGATTTATCCATCTCACAGTTTCTTCATTTACTGCCTTTTTCGAAATGAAGTCCCTTCCATTTCGCTTGGGACCTGTGTTGTCAACAGGCCCAAGTTCCTCCCATGGTGAATCAAGATCATCATCTTTCCTTGATGCATCAGATAGTTCGCTATCTGAATTAGCTATTGCGCCGCTGGAATTATTTTCTCGAACTTTTGGTATATCAGTTTCAGGGAGAGAACTATTTGCAACATTACAAGGCAGGATGTGCGTAGATTCTATTTTCACTCCAGGCATTATCTGTAACAGGTTGCTAACTTCTGATATCCAAGCTTTTGTACATCTAGAGAATAGCCAAACCTGTCAAGAAACTGTTGGAAAAAGTTAAGTTTGAGCTGTTTTGGATCCAATTTTTGGGTGGATTCTGGTTATCAAAATGGTTGAACCATATGAGAAATGGGTTCTCCTCTGCGAGTAGATAACCGTAATATATTTATTTGTTCAAAACGGAAAAGAGGTGAATGAAAAATTGTTCACCAAAGTGCTATCATTGATATGAAAAAAATGTGAAATATTTTTAAGTGTTTATATATGTCAAACTAACACTAACAAGAGGGAGTTATGAACAAAGTGCATGCCTCTATTGGAGGCGTGGGTGCGATGGGGTGTACTGAGTAACTCAATAATTACTTTTTAATCCTTTTAATATTTAATTACAAAATAAACTCTCAGCTAGACCTTTCAGTTCTAATAACAACAGCCATAACAATTAAATAATTTGGATGGAACTGTTACAATAACTTCAATGGTAAAGTAAATTCGTGGCTTTTCATTTGCAGTTTGAAAGCTTATAAATACTGCAAGTTCATAACACAGAAATTAGATAGTTCATCAGTGAGGAAATTTTTGGTATTCTGCGTTAGAGTCATTCTGATAGAAGAACACTGATAGCTGGTTTGCTGAGCACACAAAAATTGTACTAATTTCTGGCATTCTGCATTAGAGTTATTCTGAGAGAAGAACATTGATAATTGGTTTGCCGAGCACACAAAAATTGTGTTAATTTATGTTCGCGTGATCGTTGCATCCTGGGAGATAGACGCTAATCAGCTGTAAAACCAGTGACTTGGTGAATTTTATCTTAAGGAGATAGTGTTGAACACAGGTCTCGGTCTACTGTTATTTTATTTAATGTTTATTGCTTATTTCAATACACAATTTATAAATTATAATAATATGCTAGTTTTGATTTTAGATTTAATTTGTAATTTATTTTCCATGTATAAATTCGGAAGATTCCTAAATTTTAAATAACCGAAACACCTTCGGGAAGGAACCCATATTGAACCTTTCAGGGTGTTCCTTTCACAATGTCATCCACAGGCTTCTGACAGTCTGCTAAAACCTCATTTCTGGATTTGCCAGAGGTTTGCTTGTTGATAACAGGTGGAGAAACTCCATTGTGAAGAAGGTGTTGGAGTCTCGTCTGTTTCTCATGTTCAGGTAGACTTTGTGAATTGGACTGCAGTGCTTTGTTTAAAAAGATAGACCGTAATCCATTGGAATTAGGAGGATTACTGCTAGTCGAACTCTTTCCACCACGCCGATTGTGTTTGAAAGGATTAGGTTGGGAGGGGTACTCTTCCACCCATCTCTTCTCTGAGATCAGTAAGTCCACCAAGGGAGGAAGATCACTTTGCCTAAGAGACCTGAGGACCAAAGGACCTTGCATTTGCAGATTCTGAGCCATCTGTTCCCTGCAACAAAATAGCACAAAGCAGCTCCCGCCTGATTCGAAATGCATCTTTGAAAGTCTAAACGGCTGAGTTACCAAGCTCTGAAATTCAATAACTTCGGCATGAAGTTTCATTCAATGGACATTAACACAAGCATCACTGATCTTCTATAAAAAAAAATCAGTTAACAAGTAATGCAAGAAGATTTTTGAACTATGTGATGATAACATGAATAATAAAGACACTGTTCACAGTAACAACTAGTATTGATATATAGATGAAAATAATACAGCAACTGTGATATTGCATCTGAAGAGTTAGTTTGGTCACCTTTGATATATGAGGAAAATCAACTCTAGAAAAGAATATCTTATGTGACATGTTACTTCGCTGGGGGAAAAACAGTCGGGTTTCCTCCATCTG
>BRYE01000007.1:10252885-10255385 GCA_030159115.1 Actinidia arguta var. hypoleuca
CGGTGAGAGGTGCCGGTAATGTGTAAGCTCCAATCACTCCTATGCTATGAAGCACGGGTACTTCAAATAAATCTCGTACGGGTATGGGTACGGCAAAATCATACCGGGTATGGTAAAAAAGTACCGGGTACTTTTGATATTTAAATTTAATTTATTGGTACGTCTCCGGTACAACATGGTACTTTTATGGTATGACGGAGTCAATTTATTATTTTATAAAATTAAAATAGTTGAATTTGTGAAACTAAATAAATACTAAAGGGTTAAAGTGTAATTATACTATAATACATCAGAATGTTGAAAGCAAAACCCTAGATATGGAAATTGTTGCGCCGCCACTGCAAGAGAAAAAAAGGAAACTGAATGCAGAGGAAGGGGGAGAGATATCAGCCTACTTTATCTTGCAGTTCCAGTATCATAGATGTACTCCCTGCGCCGATGCGATTTACCAATTCAAGATGGGAATCGAACAAGGACGACCTGTGCTCAGGGCAAAGGATGTTAAAAAACTAGATCCGATGGTTGTATTGGGCCAAGGCATCTCCAACTGATACTTGCAAGGTTACATTCTCGGATCCCATGACCTCTACATCTTGTTAAGGGAGTAGAATAATAGTTGTAGAGTTTCGCTGTGTCCTGATCTTCACTGCCGATTCAACCCAAGGTCAATCCCATGGTCATATCCATCAATGACAAGGTGTTTGTGCTTTCAAATAATGCTCCACAGTCAACTTTCGAGTTGTTGGACCCCAAATCAGGTTCGTCCCAACAGTTACACACTCCTCAATTTTATTATTCTGGTACGAGGCATTTGGATAATCTTCGTAATGCTATCAACGTTGCATCGATGTTCCCCAAAAGAAAGGTCTTTTATCGTCTATGACATTCAGCTTAATGAGTGGAATTTTGTCCAAACAATCCTTGGTGTTGGTGTTGTGGGTGATATGTTTTCAATCTATATCATCATTTGTTGTCAAAAAATATATATACATATTATCATATCACGGCAGTACTCATACTTTACTTTTTGAATTTTTGTCATACCCCGTACCTGTACTCGTGCTTTATAGCTCGTATGCCTCTTGCTTATTTGCATGACAGGCATAGACAACAAGTCCCCCCCCCCCCCCTCTCTCTCTCTCTCTTATTTTGAGTTTCGATGCTTCATTACTTGTCGTGAATTTGGTTTTTGTGAATCCAAGGGAGAGGAGGACGTTAAAAAAAACTATAAAGTTAAAAAAAAGTAGAATTTTGAATCAGTAGCGTTGTTGGAGATGGACTAACCAACATTACAATATTAAGAAAAGATAAGAGACAGCAGATTTGAACGGCCCATAACCTTCCCATACATTTTGCATCTTATAAACAAAATCAACCATCCAAACGCCTCAATTAATTATTTTCAAACACACTAAAACCTCGTACGTAGACAGCGTCAAATTATTTTGATTTTTATTAAGGATCCAAGTCCCGAGAATCAATCACGTCCACATTGGCACCACCCTGGTGCGGCGGGGTGGAGACTGTGGCATCGCAGTAGCCACGGAGGATGCCGCCCTCCTCGGTGGTGAAGCCAAGGGAGCCAAGCATGGCGGGCCAGCACTGGCTCTCGATGGTGTGGATGGCGGCACAACAGCTGGGGCCCAGATAGGTCTCGCCATTGAGGAAGAAGAGCACCACCTCCCCCGTGCACGACTGCAGCTGCAACAGCGAGTCCCAGCACTTGGACGACCCGTCCTCGCCCTCGTCAATCTTTAGCCGAGCCGCCAGGGTCAATTTTGGGTCCGGCGGTGCTCGAGCGGTGGCAACCGCCATCGCCGTTAGCCATAGTGCTAGCAGAATGGTTCGGAGTTTGAGAGAGTGAGCCATTTTTTAGAGAGAGATGAGACTGAACTGTGATAGGATGTTTGTGAGGTGTTGGGTATAAATAGAGAGTCGAGAGGGATTTGGAAAGTTAGGGTTTTAATTGACCCATTATTAGATGAAGAGTTTATAAAACATTTTGTATTCTTTTGGGCTTGAACTTGAAGAGTTTATGAAACGGACGTACTTTTATGGGCAATTTAAAACATGGTGTGAATCTAATATGGCCGATATATATATATATATATCAGAACACCATTGATATATATTGTAAAACTCATTAAATAGATCATTCACAAAACAGATTAGATTGATTGATCAGCAGTAGAATTAGCCGTGTAATTGATCGCTTTTTCTTCAAAAAATAGACAACAAATTTGATTTTGAGAATAGATTTGTAAAATAAATTTCATTCAATCATGACTATACATTACCTCTTTTTTTTCCTTCAAAAAGTACTGATCAAGAGATGAAAAAAATCCTAAAGTTAAATCACTACTACCTCAAAAAATTCAAACTTTAGTTCCGATTTTTTTTTTAAGTCATGTGACTAATACCGAATTCATCCCTGCCAATCAAAGTCAATTGCTAACCTCACACCACCTAATTTTAGCTTTATTTGGTTTAATTTTTAGAA
>BRYE01000007.1:10260385-10265385 GCA_030159115.1 Actinidia arguta var. hypoleuca
AATTTAATTGTCACATCAGGGGGTGAGAATAAAGTTTATTTCTTTTTTATCATTTTTTTTGGATAAATAATTTTTTATTATATATTTATAATCTTTATTTATTTTTTAGTTATAAATTTTGGGAGTCATTATTTGTAAAAAATTTAAAAAATATAAAAATATGGATCAAAATAAAAAATTTATATAAATTTTGATTCATATTTGTATATTTTTTAAAATTTTTATAACTAATGACTTCCAAAATCTAAAACTAAAAAATAAATAAAAGATTATAAATATATAATAAAAAAATATTTATTCAAAAAGAAAAAGAAAAATGATTAAAAAATAAATAAATTTGATAAAAAAAACTAATTAAAAAAATATTATAAAAAAATGAACAAAACTAAAAAAAACTATAAAAAAACTGGAAAAAAAAAAAAAAGAAGAGAAAGAGAGAGAGAGACAGAGAGAGAAGTGGGAGGTTAATTTGGTAATTGAACATGCGACAAGGGGTGGGGCCCAGGAGAGGGGTGTCAGTGGGGGTGGGATTAAAGGCTCTCCTAAATAAACGATGCCATAATGATTAGACTCAATTTCAAACAAATAAACTCTCATATGAAGAACTATTCTATCCCACTCAGATACAGAATCTCAAGGCTAGTCAATCGTTTGATCATCTTATCTTTTCGATGCAAGATCAAAACTACTACTTAAGTGGTTGATCAGGAAATTTGTTTACAGGTATTACTTTCCTTTCTAGCTATATGCTTCGATCCATTCTGATGAATACAATGCCATCAAAATTAGGGAGAATTCATTTAGCTCTACGAATGCTGAACTTTTGGTAAAGAAAAAAACAGCCCGGCTCCGGAACTCCACACCACACGTATTACATGACAACAGTCAAGGACGGAGCCACTCTATGGCCATGGGGGGCTATGGCCCTCCCTCCCCCAAGCTTTTCCATTTTTACCCCTATATATATAGGAAGAATTTATTGTACTATAATATATGTATGTATACTGACCCCTTATGGGCAATTGCCACAATGGGAGGTATATAAATAAATAAATAAAGTTAATTTTTAGACTTCAAATAATTCAACAGATTCATGTGAGAAAACTCATTTTAGTACACAATCTCTCTCTCTCCTTTTTTAAATTTTATTTTCACTTTCCCACTTTTTTAACTCAATTTTTAAACTCTCTCTCCTCCCTAAGGATTCTCTCTTTTGTCTTCAAGTAAGAGCAACCAAAAATTAGGGCTTCTTAAATTTTAAAAAAAAAATTACAAATGCAATCTATTCATCTATTCAAATAATTACAATAAATCACAAACTTACAATTAGTCTATTAGGGCTTGTGTTGAATTTATTTTTTGCGTTAATTTCTATTAGGGTTTCAAATAGACAACATTAATTCTAATTCAGGTATAATTTTGATTGATAATTTTTTTTTCAAGCTGTAATTATTTATTACTTTTAAGTTTTAACTCTCTAGTTTCACTGGTTGATTTGGATATTGGTAAGTGGTAACAGCAAACAAATTGCAAAATTTATATTTTTTAGAAAAGAATTAGTAAATACTCCACTTATAGGAGATTGTGTCACGTTTAATTGAGTTGCGGATCTATCTTCGCGGATAATTCATAATTGCCTTCCTAAAAGTTCAGCCCACTGCGACGAAATCCTACCTCCGTCCCTGACAACACTACAACATAATGTTAGAACAATACATGTTGCTAATCATCCAGCGATCAACCGCATTCAAAATAGTAATAAACCACGCCTACAAATCGAAAAAACACTTTTCTCCACGAGTCTTTTATCCATAATGTGCAGCAAACACCACAAAGGCCCACAACGAATCCGGATCCCATGCTAATGTAGAGCCAGAGCATTTCATCTTCTTTCCCAGTATCATTCTCTTCTAGGCCATCACAAGAAGTAGGTGAACTAGATGCATCTTCATCACCTGGGTGTTGGTCCTGTGTTGGAGTTTGGAGAAAACTAATCTATGAGTTTTGAAAGAAAAAAATGAAGAAGAAGAAGAAAAGAAAAAAAAACAGTAGCAGTTTGTCTTTAATGTAGATGTCCCTAACATTCAAAAAATTACACTAACCTCCCTCTTTAGCGTTTGTACTCTACCCGAGAAAATAGTGTGTTAAATTACTTTAATATCCTCAATTTAAATCTGAATTTATCTTATTGCCCTCTTCATCATTCTCTCACTTCCTCACCAACCCCTAGTTAATTGAGTCCATATTACCAATTACCAAAACAATCTCAACAGCCTTCATAGCCATGCACACCACACCCCTAATAAGTCCTTCCACATTCAGGTCGGCCATGAGATTTTAGAAGTCTCAATTGAAGTTCAGAGATGAGGCCCTCTATATAATTATGGACTTACGACTATTAAATGATTTTTTTTTTCATCATATAGTGAGAACAAACGACAATTTCATAAACGAAAATTCACAAAAACAAAATCTATCATTAGGAAACTCATGTTCACTAATCCTTATAAGACCCTTTTCAACAATAAAGTCAATAAACTTTTGATCAATTTGGTCTCAATTACTTGGATCATCGATATTTCGAGGTCTACATTCAAAATTCATTTCTTCATTTTGGCACTCATCATCCATATTTTCATTGTCACTATCATCTAGACATTGATTGGGCTATCTTCATATTTTCATTGTCACTATCTTCATCTTCAGCAGGATATGACAGACTACTTCTTTTGAGGCCTGAATCAGGCACTTTAATCAAATTATTTCCGAGTAAGAAAATGATTGCACCATACGGCACACCATTACTCTTAACATCTGACTGACTTGCTCCACTTAAAGGACTTATAGAAGTAAACAATGATTGCAAGCAAAGGACAAGAATTTTAGAAGTGTGCAGTGATATAATGAGAAAAAATTGCCTTGTATTTTTATGTTGCTTGGCAATGTTGTCAAGTTGACATTTTAACTCATTTAGAATGAAATATTTTTTTGTATTTATAAAAAAAAAATGTCTAAAAGGCTAATGCCTACATGAATGAAAATTATGCTAGACAGAAGGCATACAAATACTTATGGTTTACTTAAAAGAAATCAGCAATAGAAATCAATCACAGCATCTGATAAATTTTACTTTCAACACATCAGAATATAGTGCAACATTTATCCCCGAGGTCCACAGCATAGATGCATTAACACCTCAACTCCTACCTCAACAAGTCTTCATTCTATCAGCTAGTAACGTAAGCTACCAACATTACCTATGTTCATATGCCAAAAGAAAAAACAGTCGAGAAAAATACTCTAGTATCCAACCACAAGGGTAATCATATTGAAGGAGAAGTCAAATATTCCAAAAGAAAAGGTCAAAAAATGGCAAGAACACAATATCCTTACTTGGGAAGCCGATTATTAGCAGTAATGCTTTTGGCTGTCTCCAGATACAGATAAAAGGGGTGGTGTCCCCTTTACTTCAAGAAAAAGAGGTAGAAGAGAGAAAGAGTAGAAACAGTCACCTTATGTCCTTGAACCAATAACCTCATTTCGGCTAACCTAGCCTCCTCCATCTAGGAACATTTGTAATATTTTGTTTTTGTGCCCAACTTTTCATTTTAACCTAAAATTTAGGGTGGTCTACAATCAGGAATCTTTCTGATCTTCACCCAAGCAAAGGGCCTTTCACAAGCCAAGGAACTCAAAACCACAACACAAGCCCCCTAAACACCAACCCCATCTCTCTTTAGGAAAGAGGGGGTGCCAGTTCTAGCGCCATGCCAAATGTGCCCAAAGAAGAAGAGAAAAGTAAACAAGGCATGCCCAAAAGTAAACCAACCCCTTGGACTACTATGAAAAACACCGTCGGATTTCAAACTAGCACGATCTAATTCAAAAATTTCACCCAATTGCGCACGTCTAGAATATTGGTTCACAGTAGCAGGGTCACTACAACTGACCCCATTGAGTTCGCTGCCATAGAACTCAACAGACCTTCCCGAATGCAACATACAACTCTCGGTTGTATTGCGCTCTCCAAGTGTGCTTGTTCCCCCTTTCTTCCTAACCATGGCAAGTCTTTGTGAAATAACTCTACTTGTAACAGGCTTTCCCTCTGTAGAAAACTTCTTTTGAATGGCATTGAACATTGGTTCAATAAATTCTAATTATCATGAATAATGATAAGTCATCTCTTGAATCACCAAATATCTGTACTTTCTACTATGCTAATCAAATTTATTACAAAGTTTTAGTGTTGTTGATCCCTAGTTGTAGCGCTTCTTCCTTTATGCCGCCTATTGCTACTAGTGGAGTAGGATTGGCCAACTTTCTTTATCCCTCAAATATCCCCTCAAATCAAAAAAACAACTCTGGTTAGCTTCAAGTGGTCTACAAGGAAGAAGCAATAACAGCCAAGAAGCATCTCCATGAATTCCCCTCATTCTCTTACACCCGCGCCAGATCGAGATAGAGCAGTAGTTCCATGTAAAAGTGCATGTGTGCGAAGAGAAGATTAGTCAACACATCAAGCAAAACCTAAAATTGCCGAGATGTCATTGTTGCAGTTACATTACGAGAATCGAATGTGAGCTCTTTCAAGGGCTTCATCTGCAGCATAAAGAAATTTTACCAAAAAATCCAGTTAAGTAAAAAGTGAACTCCAACTAGCATTTTGTATATTTAGTCAATACCAGAGTAGATTTAAGAACACGTGTCAACCTTCAAATCTGAAGTGCCACCTTTGGCCTCGTGGAGCGGAAGTATATATCACAAGGATAAACACTTTCAAGTAAAGCACCATTACGTTTTACTTTTGGTTTAACTCCTAAGGATTTTTGGAAGCCACTGCAGTACAGGCCCTGGGTCAACATCAGTTGGTGAAACATGAGCCTGTACAATGCTCCAACATCACATAGAATTCCATGCGGTTCCACGTCATTTCAGGTTGACATTCTGGAACATATAAACTTCCACAACCAAGTGCTTGTTCAATCATTCCATAGCCAACA
>BRYE01000007.1:10305385-10307885 GCA_030159115.1 Actinidia arguta var. hypoleuca
TTTAGAATTCTCGAGGACCAAACTGAAATTAATGAAACATCAAGGACCAAAATGTAATTACATAAAACTTAAGAGACCAAACTATAATTTTTCAAAGTTTAGGAACCAAACTATAATTTTTTAAAGTTCAGGGACCAAACTGTAATTTTCCAAAGTTTAGTGACTAAACCATAATTTCAAAAAACTTCAAGGACTGAAAGTGCAATTTACCAATATAATGAAGCTGCAGACGGCATCAATGGCATGATTTCTGAAAGGCTTCTTGGGCTACATCAGGACATGAAACACAACGTCGTGCATTTGCCATACGAAAAAAAAAATCACAATATTGGTAATTAAACTTGATAGATTGCAATCCCTTGATAACCAGACTGGATTTGAGATATCTAGGGTTTTAAGTCTTCAAGGGTTTTAACTCTGAAGATTGGTTGGCTATCTAGAGTTTTAGATAGCGCTTGATCGTCAAAACAACAGAATGGAGGACAACAATAAAATTGAAGCCCTACTAACAATCAATATCAAAAAATAGATAAAAGTAACCAGAATTGTAGAAGGGGAGGGGGAAGTTTGGCATCGCATCAGAATCTAGAAGAACAGGAGGTAAAAGTTCGGCATCGCACCAAGATCAAAGGTTGGGAAAAAAGAAAACACAATCGTTTTTCTTTTTAATATCAATCATAATATTTTCATAAAAATAAGGTTACATCATTATTTATAATAGACTAGGACTATTTGATAACTAATAAAACCTAAAACAAGACTCCTAATAAAATTCTAATTAACTTAAATAAAAAGATAACTAATTATAAAATTAAAAAATACAAGAATTAATAAATAATAATGTGCATTTTCGTTCCGCATCAAAAAGCAGTACTTTCAAAAGCACAATTATGTTATATTCAAATAGTTGTCTAACCGTGTGCTTTTACTTTTTTACTTTTTAGAACAGGGCATGCTTCAGAAACTTGGGGGCGCACGTGTCCACCATTTAGACACAACGAAACAATTTATAAAATTGAAAGTAACATAACATGAAATCCAATGATAAAGTTAAAACAATATATGTTTATACCTAACAAGCCCTCCACCTTTAGGTTTTTAAATTTTAGAAATTCTTGATCTCGTCTTTTTGTCCATCCTTTTTTGTGGAGTGTATCGATTATAAAAATGATTTCTTGCTATTTAGATATTGATAACATACGTACGATTGTGTTTGTAATGAAAATAAATCAAGTAATTATAATTTCTATATATCTTTGTACCGTAAAAACATAGTCATTATAATTGCCATGTATAGGTATAGAAATAAATTTATTTATAGGTGCATCCCTACTCGTAATACCCTACTTTTTGTTAAAATGCTGTGTTGGTGTATCCATGTCATGTCATGTTATGTCCTGTGGCAGAACTTCCAAGATAGGTCCCTCTCTCACACACATATTTTAGCACAATTGGTCTAATATCTTACTTCAAAACAGTACCATAATTTACCATAAGATGTGCTTTCTGAGAGAACGTCACAGTTACCTTGTTGAGATAGTTCACCTGCAAAAAACAAGCAACAATCACGAAAACGGTGAAAAACCATATTTGGAAGTAGATAAATTGACTTGATCCTCAATATGACAGCTTCAGAGCAATCTCCATAGCTTTCACACTCATTACCTAAAAAAAACACTATTTATAAGAACTACTGCAAGCAGAAATATGGTCTGGATGTATAAAAGAAAGAGACATAATTTGCAGACCATGAGTCTGTCAGCGAGCAAATTCCGATGTAGACGATCAAATGGGTTGCCCCATAACGTGGAATAAACAGGAAAATGAGGACAACGACAACCACCAAAACTATGCCATTGTAGACAAGGAAGCCTGTTGGTACCTCCTTATTAGAGTATCAAGCACACAAAAAAAAAAATTATATATATAAGACTTATGAGTACTACTATTTAGCCAGCAAGACATTCGGACTGACATATTGCATGTCCTATAATGCCAAAATATTGGTTTAAAGGTATCTAGACTCCATAATCAATTAGAGTCTAATGGAAATCCAGTAAGCATTACCAAATGACGCAACATTCCACCATGTATACAATATAATCAATGAGAGTCTAATGGAAATCCAGTAAGCATTACCAAATGACGAAACATTCCACCATTTATATTTAATAACTACTCCCTCTGCCCAAATTTGTTTGGGCATTTCAGGGAAACCAATTATTCAGGGAGTCAAAGATGCTACACTTTAAAAGTTTTAAATTTTCGAAATTACCCTTTAACAATTTGAAATTGAAATTGAAATTGAAATTGATCTAGAAGTGGAAATGTAGAAAAGTGAAAATGTCACATCAATTGAAAAGTGAAAGGACAAAAGAAAGAGTCTACAACATTTTTGATTTTTCAAAATGGGCAAGCATTTTAGAACATTCAAAAATAGAAAAAGTGGACAAACAAATTGGGACGGAGGAAATGTCATTTTTATCCAAGGCATATCCAT
>BRYE01000007.1:10320385-10325385 GCA_030159115.1 Actinidia arguta var. hypoleuca
AGCTACGATGGATCATGCATTTTCAACTACGAAATTTGTGAAAACTAAATTGTGCAGTAGGATGAAATATGAATTTTTAGATAATTACTTAAATCACATACATTGAGAAATATATTCCTAAGAGTTTTGAGGCTGATTCTATTGTAATACTTTTAGTGGCATGTAAGATTTGAGTACAATTAAGATATCTTCCTTTAGTAAATAAATTAAGTAAAAGTTATTAGTTTCTTTGCTCCACTTTACAAGTAACATTCTTAAATATATATATTTTGATATCATTTTTATACGTTTTATGCATGTAGAAATTCATTATGCTATTCATGTTTTTTTTTTATTTTAAAAAAGCTATTACTGTACATGTTCCTCATTCTTTAAGTTAAAATTCTGACTACTTTCCAATTAGGAAGGAGATGGTGAAGTTGACAAAATTTGATGTGGGAAAAATATACGTCACCCCTTAAAAGCTTTAGACATTCTAAGTGGTGCACATCGCCATTAGAATCACAACACCGACTTTCCTGGTCGCCCCATGTTATTAAAAAAAGAACTTAACTCCACTTCGCCTAGAGCAAACGATTCCTCCATATCGCCATAGGGCGAGGTGGCCTATCTCGCCCGAGGATGAGACGTCTCCATGAAGACTGGTTCTCCAAAAGGACTCCATCTCCGTAAGAAGTCTGTCATCATGAAACTACTTCTCCATCATTCCTCTACCCTGCTAGAGTCCACCTCCGTGAAGAGTTCCACTTCTACAAGAGAACTATCCCTAATAGACTCCTGCTCGATCACGACGCCTATAAATGCGGGTTGTTCACCAGATGGCATCCTCATATTAATCTCCAGATTTTATTGGGATATCCTCCCATACTTATCCCTCTGAAGAACTCGCCATGATTTGTCTACACGGCTCATTGCTCCGTCTATATAAAGGCCGCTCCCCCATAACCAAAAAGGTACGCTCAACAAAGGTTCCACACACATTTATTATTGTGCTCGCCCACATTGCCTATAATTATCTCCTGATCGCCTTAGTCTGATTCATACACCGGAGGGTTTTGAGCGGCCTCACCCCGGCCGATTACTTTTGTTCATTAGTGTGCAGGTCGCCGCTGCACAGGTCGCCCCAGTAAGCCGAGGTCCAGTTCCACGGCCGAGGAGCAATTTTGACTGTTGGCTGCTCTCCCAGATTTTTATCACAACAGTTTGGCGCCGTCTGTGAAAACGAAAATTCTCTTTATCCTATGCACCTGTGCAGCCGATTATTATCTAGACCAAGCACCAGCAGCCCTCTAGATAACAGAGCCCGTCCAATGGCTAACACTAGCCAAGCTCCAGATCTAGAGGGTCTTCATCATGAGATACGCGGGATGGCCGAACAGATGGGAATCATGAACGAAAATAACGCCCTCCTAATACAGCACCTCACCTCAAATAATCCTCCACCTCCTCCTCCGACACCTCCTTGTCGTTCTCATCTATTGGGAAACAATGAGTCTCAAAGCCACCATAGTACTGGGCGAGACAGGCGCCGTCATTCTCCTAATCCTCGCCCCCAACTAGAAAAGAGCCCTTCACTAGAATCACAATCATCTAGCAAAAATCCAAAGCTAGAAGACAAAGAGGTGAGGCGAGGTAGGTCTCCTCGTCGGATTTATCAGGTCCCCGAGCACCAAGATAATTCCACTTCTCAAAAGATCAGGGATCTAGACGCCCGCCTAGATGCCATCAATACGGGGATCAGCGCCCCGATAACCGTAGACGCTTTGATTAGGCAAACTGAGCCGCCTTTCACCCATAGAATAATGAGAGCCAATGTGTCATCCAGATTCAAACTACCTACTCAGCTCGGGATCTACGAAGGGAAAACAGACCCAATGGATCACCTGGATTCATATAAGAATTTGATGTATCTCCAAGGGTACTCGGACGAAATCATGTGCAAAGCTTTTTCTGCTACGCTTAAGGGGTTGCGAGGTCGTGTTTCCGGAAGTTATCTCCTGGAACCATCGATTCATTTAGTGATCTGAGCAGGCTTTTCGTCACCAATTTCATGAGCTGCAGGATAAGACAGAAAAATACGTCCTACCTTTTCACCATTCACCAGGCCATATTGGAAGTTGAAGATCCCAGTGACAAAGTAGTCGTCATGGCAATGATGGAGGGACTTCGCCCAGGTCCCTTATTCGACTCTTTGTCCAAAAATGTTCTAGAGACGTTGTCCGTTCTCCAAAGTAAAGCTGATAAGTACATCGCCGCAGAAGAACTGACCGAGGCCAAAAGAAGGCGAAGAGGAAAAGATGACCATAAAAGAAAAGAGCCTGATGCAAGGCGATCTGATTACAGGGACGATGAACCGAGGAACAAGAAGCCTAATTGAGACTTAAGATGGACCAATGAAAGGTGACCTCGTACCCCACCTCGCCGCACAGAATTGGTGTTACCCCCGCTCAACGCTCCTATTGCCCAAGTTCTTATAGAAATTAAGCATGAAGAGTTCGTCAAGTGGCCCTCAAAAATCAAAACTGATCCCCGAAAGAGAAATATAATAAGTATTGCGAGTTCCACCGAGATCATGGCCATAACACAGAAGACTGCTTTCACCTAAAGGAGCAAATAGCCGACCTTATTAAAGAGGGTATCTGAGAAAGTATGTAAGTGATCGCCCTCCCCCCAATTCACCAAAAAGAAGATACGGCAACAACCGACCTACTGCTGGAGACATACAAGTAATCCACGGCGGGTTGGGATATGGAGGAAGCTCAAATTCTTCTAGGAAGAGGCATGCCAGAAGTACTGGTAGGGTGTCCGAAGAAATATATAACCTCTCCTCGCCAATGGCCGATATTCACCCCACCAATCACCTTCAACAATGATGACTTGAGAGGTCTACACTTACCTCATGACGATGCCTTGGTCGTTTCAGCCATCATCGCCAATTTTACTGTCCAAAGAATCTTGGTTGATAATGGTAGTTCTGCTGACATCCTGTTCATATCGGCATTCGAAAAGATGAAGATAGGCCTCGATAAATTGCACCCCTTCCTTACACCTTTGGTGGGCTTCAGAGGAAATATGACTCATCCACTCGGTTGGGTTAAGTTGCCAGTGACTTTGGGAACAGAGCCTCGCCAAACTACCGTTTGGCAAGACTTCATCGTGGTAGATTGTCCTTCCCCCTATAATGCAATTTTAAGTCGCCCAACTCTAGGCAAGACTAGGGTGATCACCTCAACCTACCACCTAAAAATGAAGTTTCCCACCTCAGCGGGGGTAGGTGAGGTAAGGGGCGACCAGAAAGTGGCCAGACAATATTTTATTTCAGCTATGAAGATTGAAACCTCCCCAGCACTGAATACCCAATAGCAATTACTGTCCAACGATGGCGAGATGGAATTTCTGAGGGATGAGGTGGAACAGGTTATCTTGATGGATCCCCGAGAAACCGAAAACACCAAATCCCTTGAAGAAACTACCCCAATCTCCATACATCTAGAATATCTTGATCGTTACGTTATGATCGGAACTGAACTTACCAATGAATTGCGCTGTGTTTTAGTGGAATTCTTGAAAAGAAACTTTGATGATTTTGCCTGGTCGCATGGTGACGTCCCGGGTATTGATCCCCAAGTCGGTATGCATAAGTTATATACCAATCTAGGACATCCTTCAGTTCTCCAGAAGAGAAGGAAATTCATCCCCGAGCGACTTAGAATTATTAAAGAAGAGGTGACCAAACTCGTGAAGGCTAAGGTTATCAAGAAGTCCATTACCCGGAATGGCTAGCCAACATCGTCGTCACCCCTAAAAAGGGAGGGAAGTGGAGAGTATACGTTGACTTCACTGATCTCAACAAGGCGTGCCCAGAAGACAGTTTTCCTTTGCCAAAAAATGATTTAATAGTTGACGCCACATCTAAGCATGAGCTTCTTAGTTTCATGGATGCCTTTTCAGGATATCACCAGATCAAGATGTCCCCCCCCCCCCCCCCGACATAGAAAAAACCTCATTTATCACGGAACGAGGATTGTATTGCTACAAGGCCATGCCATTTGGTCTGAAAAATGCTGGGGCTACATATCAAAGATTAGTAAACAAGATGTTCAAGGAGCTGATTGGAAAGACCATGGAAGTATACATAGACAACATGCTCGTCAAGAGCCTCGAAGTAGACGACCACATCGCCCACCTTGAAGAAACTTTCAACATTCTGAGAAAACACCGGATGATGTTAAATCCTTCCAAATGCATTTTTGGCGTATCGTCCAGAAAATTCTTAGGGTTCTTAGTAACCAAACGAGGGATTGAAGCAAACCCGAATCAAATTCAGGCTCTCCTCAGAATGAGCTCGCCCAGAAATGTCCATGAAGTTCAGCAATTAACTGGGCGAATTGCCGTCCTCAATCGGTTTGTTTTTAAGTCAGCGGACAGATGTTTATCATTCTTCAAAATCCTAAGGAAAAATCAAAAAATTTCAGTGGACAGAAGAATTGGAAGGAGCACTTCAACAGCTCAAAAAGTACTTGGGATCATCTCCTCTGGTCGTGGTGCCGACCACGAGCGAAGAACTGTTTGTGTACCTCTCTATTTTGCCAACAACAGTAAGTGCCGTGCTCATCTGATAAGTGGACCGAGTTCAAAAACCGATATATTATGTTAGTAAGGTCTTAATGGGTGCTGAGAATAGATACATAATGATAGAGAAGCTCGCCTATGCCCTTCTGATCGCCGCCAGAAAACTTCGCCATTATTTTCAAGCCCATCCTATCACCGTGCTGACTGATCAATCTTTAAAACAGATTCTCCAACGACCAGACACCTCGGGGAGACTTCTGAAATGGTCCATCGAGTTGAGCGAATTTCATATTGATTACAAACCAAGAACGACAATAAAAGCCCAAGCCTTAGTCGACTTCGTGGCTGAATCCACTCATGAAACCGACCCGAAAGTCCTCTCGGAGAAAGAAATTCCCATCTTAGACGAGAAGCTCAGCAGCTCAGAC
>BRYE01000007.1:10330385-10340385 GCA_030159115.1 Actinidia arguta var. hypoleuca
CATCTGTTGTGGTATCAGCTTGGTACGGCTGTTCAGTGCGTGCTTGGGACTGCAGGTCTCACAGCACTGAGCCAATTCATCTCTCTCTCTCTCTCTCTCTCTCTCTGACCATCATAAGAGACCTTGAATTGCACATACTGACATATTCTCCCAAATTTGTGGTTGATGTGCAAATCGTTACACATTTTTAGACAGTGTGATGTGTGTTTGTTTAACAAAAACTGAAATTACTGATGGAAGTGTTGATGGAACTGTTCGAACATTTGACATTCATATTGGTAGGTATGTGACCTTGTAATCAGAAACCACTTATTTTGGCCCAGTATTTAAAAGCAGTTTATTGAGCATGATTTATTCCTCTGGGACACCTTCCATCATGATGTGTCTCTAATAATGTCTTTGATCCTTTTGATTGGAGAAATATCTGATGACTTGGGACAGCCTATCAATTGTATCTCTTTTTCCAATGATGGCAACTGCAAATTAGCCAGTTGTCTAGATTCCACTCTACCTCTTCTAGACAGGTAACATTTTTTTTTTATTTGTTCTTATTATAAATGCATGAACTGGCCTACCTCTTGACTGGTTCTTTGCACGACAGGTCAACTGGGGAACTATTTCAAGAGTATAAAGGCCATACATGCAAGGTAAGAACAGTACCCAGTTTAAAGTTTCTATGGTGGCTTCTTTGGTTCTTGATAACAGCTATATTTGGTGTTAGGTCAAACATGTTTGTTTATACTATGTTGAGCTGTTGGCTTATGCATTGCATGCTGATAATGTTTCAAACCATCATTCACTATAATTACTGTTAGATCAAACATGCTTGTTTACAAATTTGTGTTGAACTGTTCGCGTATGCACTGCACGCTGTCAAGTTTCAAACCATTTTTTATGTTTCCGATGATATTCAAATCCAGTGTGCTCTGTATGTATCTCTATTAGAGGTGCTAAAAGTACTAATTCCTGCTTAGAGTTGGATTTGTGGGTTCCAGAATGTATTCTCATGTTCCCTGGAAATCAAAGGATAATCATGCCTGATTATTTCAGAATTTATGTTTGATACTTCCTCATATTTGCAAGTTGTATACTAAATTATTTTTTAGACTTCCTAAAGCTTGAAAAGTTTTGAATTATACATGTTCCCTTTCACTATGCGTTGTCACATAAATTTGAGAATGCAAATAATGTTCTAAAATCTTTTTGTTTAGTAAGAGTTCTATTACCAAGAAAAGAAAATGAGGATATACAGAGAAATTCAAGACACTCCCAAGGGCAACACCCCCTCTAGACAGGAAACACACATCAACCCTATGAAAGAAAACTCCTCACAGGCTGATAGGCTGGCAATAAAACGTTATCCTTCTAGAAGAGTGAAAGTATTTCTCCTTAAGTTTCTCTTTCATCTCAACTCATCTAGTTATGGTGTGTTGGTTCCTCCTTACAAGGAGTCACTCAGCTGTTTTTCAAAATAGTTTAGCCCTATAAATTTGCTTCATTTTGGTAAATTGAATTTTCTTATCTTCAAACAAGTTGTATCATTCAAAGAAATGGTCCTTTTCAGCTGGCCAATCCGTGAAAGCTTTGGGTCCAGGCGTCCCTCAACAGTAGGAGCCTCGACTTTAATATTTCTCATGGCTCTCTCATCAAGGCCCTATTGACATAATGATCACGAAAATCTAGGTTGATTTGATGAACAAAACCAAGTTTCCCATTACATTGATCATGATTTGGGAACTGAGTGGGGTTCCCACCCTGGTTAGAGTTTTCTTAGTGTACATGTTTAGGTATAGGGATGCAGTGGGGCAGGCAAACACTCCCCAAATAGGGAGCGATTGGGTTGCATAAATCGGGTTTGGGGAGGGGTATGGTCAATGAACAAAATTTCCTTTTGTTTTCATCGAAAGAGTCGAAACGTTTCCGTTTCCGTTTTCTAAGAGACCGAAGCGAAACATTAGTGAAATAATGAAACACTATTAGTACGATCAAAACAAATTAAAACATAGTAAAATGCACCAAAACACAACGCTATATACCTAAACAATAAGTTGTATTAACCAGAATTTAAATTTTTTATAAATGATGTACATTTTCATACGAGAGATTGTATTTTATTATTTTAATATTTGTCACTTTTGAAATGTTTCCGAAACATTCTGAAATATTTTCGAAATATTTCCGAAACATTTCCGTTTTCGTTTCCGAGCCAACCGAAACGACCCCTCGAAACGAAATTTTGATCCTTGGGTATGGTACATATTTTCAAAACCCGCTAGGGTTTGGGGCGGGTTAACATTATTTGCTTATGTGGGCAAATGTGGTATGTACACGGCCTTCTAGGAAGATGGAGGACACTTCAACGAACGGAGAATGCTAGAGGCAGAGGAGGTAAGAGCTCAGGGCAGTCTTAAAGAGAGAAAGGGATGGCAGTGAAGAGTTACCATACTTAGGGGAGATGATAAAAATAAAGTATGTAAGGGATGTAGAGTGTAAGAGGTAGGATGAAAGATGTGTTAGAGATAGCTAAATGTGTCTTTATATAGTGGTGGAGAAAGAGGAGGCCAGCTCACTTAGTGCATGTAAAGGCCTCCACATTTGTGGGCAGATTGGAGGTTGGCAAGCCCCTGCAAGTCCTATAACTCTCCCATTGGTGAAGAGACTTGGCTAACCTCTTCAAGTCCTAAATCAGGCCTTGAGGGCAGTATATCGCCTTCGCAGAGGTAGTTTAGGTGATATATTAGGAAGATGTGTTGAACGTCAGGTGGGTTAGTATGATACATGTTCCCATGTATCAAGTGGTAGGTATGACACAAGTTTCTAGGTTTCAAACCTTGGTCAACTTCTCCTCTCTCTCTCTAACTAGTCAAGAGGATCCCTCATTGGATGGCTCATTTGGCAAACCCCTAGCTCTAGCCTCCAAACCACATTCCTTCTTCGGTTCCGGTAAGGTGTGTAGGCCCTGCTCCCAGCCTAGGCAATGTCGAAGTCTTGACTAGAGACTATGAAAATGTCCAAGTGTTGGTGAGGGATCCATTGGAGTCCCTCATAGTGAGAAGCCAATGGAGAAGATAGAGATATTTCTAAGTGTTGATGAGGACACTATGGAGTCCCTCACCTTGGAGATTGGCTGATGAGCCGAGAGTCTCAAGGTGACTCTCAAAGTCAGCTCTCAAACCATAGTGATCTGTGAGCCCCGATTAGGCTAGGCTCACAATCCCATTACTTGCCCGGCGGCAGAGAAGAGTGGAGGGCTTGTTCACTAGGAGACTCCAGGAGCCCAGTAGAGGTTGAAGATGGCAGCCTTGGCTCCTGGAGGGAGATGCTCAGGGAGGGAGCCCTCCTTTGAGTTCCGTATACCCAAGTTATTGACCCCTGCATGTTTGCACGCATGACTCTAGTGACTTGCATGCATATGGTGATTCTTGGAGAGATGGAGATTTGGAGATGGAGCTCTTAGCTCTTGGAGAGAGATTCTTGGGAGGCTTTTGTGGAGTTCTATATACACACAGCTTACATGATTTCCTCCCCGTGCGAGAAGTCTCATCATATGGAGTATTCAGTATAGGTTGAAGGTAGTCTTCTTAACTCAGCTTCTCGCCATATGGAGTATTCAGTAAAGGTTGAAGGTAGTCTTCTTAACTCTCCAACGGAGCGTTATTCTAACTTCTCAAGTGTTAATTTGTTAAAATCTTAGAGTTTTGCAAGAACTTCTATGGAAACCAGATCCATGTTATTGGGAGGAGTAGAATTAGAGATTTTTTCCACCACTAATAATTGCCACCATATAAAATGAATGCTAGCAGCGTGGAAGGAATTTAAAGCTGATCTACAAAAAAATTCTAGGTAGGACCGTAATCAAGAAAGGAAAATATTCTTATCACTAAAACGACCCATATGGCTAAAGAAATTCCTACCTACCTAATTAAGCTCCACGGTTAATATTGTGGAATTATGAAGGACAAGGGTCATGTAAATAAAACAGGTAATCAATTGAATATGCAAATAGTGCAGCTACCCAGTGTGAGTGAGAAATTGTAGAGGATTCAGGTACAAAGTACTGGCTAAAGAATGCTAGGTTCCACACACAAACCAATTGGATTCTATGTTAAAATAACAAAAAGAATCCACAATAGGAAATAGGATGAGCTGCACTAATTGACTGAGCAGTTGAGTTGGATTGAATTGACCTGTCAGATCTGACCCAATTTGACAGGGTGGACCTGGTTGGGCAAGTAGAGGTACCCTTCTTTTTCCCCGTCAATCTGAGTTCCAAAGAAAGTGCTTTGGATCCAAAGACTACTCTTCAGACCTCTGGAGTCGGAACTTTTGTGAACTCGGAAAGTCGAGAGATGGCGGTGTATCCTCTGTTTTTTTCCGTAGACGGCATATCTATGTTGATGAGGTTGTGGAATTTTTTTCTCTATCGTGGAATCACTGTTGTAACTTTTGATAATTCGATTTTTTTATTACTAAACTCAACTTTGGCAATAACCCATGATTGAGTTACTTGACCGTAGCGGTGCATTTGCAAAGAGTGCAGTCACACCTAATTCTCTCTAGATTTCTGCAACTTATTTTCAAAAATTTGTAGCCTCGTCTTTCCTCTCTTTATTTCTGTAAGATCTTGAACATCTTTTGGATATGATGACAATGTCCCTGTAACCTATCAGAAAATAAAAATAAAAATGAAATAATAATAATAATGACTTGTCTTTATTATTCTAGTCATTTATTTATTTGCATTTTACAAAATTCTAAACATTCCTGTTCTTCATAAATTCAAGAAAGAAAACATTTCATACAGATTATTGTATTAATTGATGTATTCATCACTTAGGTAAGGTTTTCAAGGAGGCTTAGTTTGATAGGCATCTTGAATTGACTCCTTACTTGTGAGAGTTACGATTAAAACTGAGTTAAGATTGGTTTAGTTAATGTTGGAAATTTCGGTATGAATGAAGTGGAATTCGGAGGGTCTCTTGAGGCAACCAAACTATCAACTCCGGGTTCGTCGAACCTAGATGTAGAAGCCTAAAGGGCAGCCATTTTGGTGATAATTACCATAATAAAGTGAAATTTTATGACACTATTTATTCTCAACAATTTTGATAACCCATGAGTCTTTTTGAGTTCTATATATTTATGTTGATCTTGTATTGGAAAATACACCAACGAAAAACACTACAAATTCTGAGTCTTTTTTCTTGAGAGAGAGAGAGAGAGAGGGGCACTGATTTAGTTCCTCAAGGTTGTGTCGAAGGTATTTCGTCGTAAGTGGTTCTAGCTGTTTTATCATGGAAGGAAGACGTCGACAACACCATCGGTAGGCGATGAATCTTTCTTAAGACAAAATTTTTGAAAAAATACTTGTAGAACCAGGAAAAGTGTTTCATAGCCAAAATAGACACAACAGTAAGAACCGAGCTGCGTCAAGAGAAGTTCCTTTGTGACGTTTATTGTCTTGGTTTACACCAACGGCGGCACAGTTCAAGACGAGCCCATCCATAGGTCTACTGGTAAATTTGATAGGCTCTCACAAGGAAAGGATCAAGGCCAAAAACTACATATCCTATACAGGGATTATTTGTTGTCTCTCTTTTGGGTCATCATTGTACTTTGCATCATTTTGTCTGCCAATTTCAATCATGGGAGAGATTGTTGAAAATTTTGGTATGAATGAAGTGGCATTCGTCTTTCGAGGTAACCGAACTGTCAACTCCGGGTTCGTCGAACCTGGATGTAAAAGCTCAAAGGACAGCCATTTTTGGTGATAATTGTCCTCATGAAGTGAAATTTTATGACACTATTTATTCTTAGTAATTTTGAGAACCCATGAGTCTTTTTGAGATCTATATATTTATGTTGATCTTGTATTGGAAAATACACCAACCAAAAACTCAACAAATTCTGAGTCATTTTTCTTGAGAGAGAGAGAGAGAGGCGTTGATTCAGTTCATCAAGCCTGTGTCGAAGGTGTTCCAACCTAAGTAGTTCTAGCCGTTTTTTCATGAAAGGAAGATGTCGACAACACCCTACAACACCTTCGATAGGCGGCGAATCTTTCTTAAGGAGATTTTTGAGTTTTTTATTTTTAGTAAACTTTTTTTATTGTTTAAACAAAGTTTTATACTTTTTCAGTTTCTTTTGATGAGTTTAATATGAACATATAAATATTTTATTCAAATTTAGAAAAAAATTCACTGAAAACAAAAAAATTAGTTTATTTGTCGAGTATAAAATTTTGTTCATATAATTTTTTTATATTTTTAGATTCGTCTCGTCAAGAGTAACTAAAAAAAGTATAAAACTTTTATTAAACGATAAAAACAATTTGTTGGATAGAAACAGGTTTGGTGGTGTCTTCAATCAGTAAATATTGTACACTTTGAAGTGCGTTAACATGTTATCTTTTTTAAAGACAGTATTTACTTCCACAAAAAGGTGTATATTTTTATAAATTGTAAGTAATCTTGATTTTTTTTTTCATGGTCCAAGTGTGGTGGTCTATTTATAGGTTACTATACACTTGGCCAATTGTGGGTGTTGGAAAAATCTGTACGATCATAACAATTCGGAATCGATTATATTCGTTTGATGACACTGGTTATGACCAACGACAATGATCGCAACCTTCCTAACCATGGTATCCCGAGATTAATTAATTACTAGCGGTCACTTAACTCAACCACCACGCTCGTGCCACGTCACTAACAAGTAAATAAGAAAAAGCGTCTTAGGCATCGACATTCTAAGTGCAAATTGCGTCATCAAATCGCCACATTGCAGCCCACTGCCATACACACGCATGCGTAGCGTGGTGTGTGAGTTTATGGTGCAAAGCACCAGTTTCGCCGGTTATGGTGCTAAGCATATCAAACACTCTAGATGAGTTCCTATATATATACAAAAAAATCTTTCATTATCTAAGCAATGTTGGACAAAATAAAAACAAGGAATAAGATATGAGTATTCTAAAGGAACAAGGAATATTTACAAAAAACCTAAAAAATTAACACCATTTAACATTTTGAAAATTCCTAACACAATTTACTAAGAAGAAAAAAAATTAAAACGTGCAACTAAAATAGCTCAAAAAAATTAACTCATATTGGCCTAAATAGCCATTAGCCTCGCAAAATTTATAGGGTTTTAAAGATCAAATCAGTGCTCAGTGTTCTGTGCTCACTAATATCATTTACATGCAGTTTTGGTATTGTTTTTGAAATTTTTCTTTTTTTGAGTTTTTTTTAGTGAATTTTTTTTGTTATTTGGTCAAAATTTTATACTTTTTAAATTCCTATTAATAAGAGGAGTCCGAAAATATAAAAAATTATCTAATTTAAAAAGATAAAAAATCATTTTAGATGATTTCTTTAGATAATTTTTTTTCGTTTTTATTGAATTTTTTTCTGGATTAGATGATTTTTTTTTATATTTTCAGACTTTTCTTGTCAAAAAGAACAAAAAAATAATAAATTTTAACCAAATAAAAAAATTAACTGAAAACATAAAACCTCAAAGCCAAAAGGCTGAAAGAAAACCCAAAAAACCAACATCCAAAAAGGTCTTTCCTCAATATTTAACAGTCAAAGACGTTCATATCTCATGAAAAATCGCGCAAATCCTAGGAACTAGGATCTCACGCGGAGATGATTCTTTTTCGAAAAAAAAAAATTCATTGAGTAAATTTCACTGCCTCACAAGAGGTTTACGAGAAATACAGACACCACCTTTATAATTTTAAAAATAATATTGATCTTTTTTATTTTTTAAATTAATATTAAAATTTCTCTCTTAAAATTATTTTTGTGCAAAAATAACAAATTTTTTCTTTGATTTATAGATTCTATTTTTTTTTTCTTAATAGACCCATTAGGATAAATTACTAGTCTCTCTTTTTTTTAGAAAAATATCATTTACTTGCAAACTATTTTATTTTTAAGGTATTCCTAATAAAAAATATACTTAAAAAATAATTTTTTGTTATGAATCATTTTTTTAAAAAATTATTCTAAATATTTTACTTTTAAAGTACTTCTATTTTTTTTAAATATCATTTATTTGTAAACTATTTTATTTTTTAAGTACTAATAAAAAATATACTTTAAAAATAAATTTTTGTTATCAATAGTTTCTTTTTAAAAAAATTAATCTAAATATTTTATTTTTTAAGTGGTCATAATCTATACATATTTAAAAAATTAATTAATTATAAAAAAAAAAGAATATTTATTTATCTTAATGGGCGTATTGAATTTTTTTAAAAGCACTAGATTAAAAGCCTTTAATGCGCCACCATGTGTCACCCAGCTAGGGCACGCCATCATTACGTGCCTACGTCATCCATCTACACCCTAAGAGCTCATTACTCAATGATGCCAAGTGTGTCATCTCAGCACATTGAATAGGGGCAGCTGATGAGAGAAAAATTCTCCACCTACTAAAAGCCCAATGTGGACATGTCGCCCAAGAGGATCGTGTCATGAACATTCCCCCTGGTCTACGTTGAATTCGCCCTGATCCCTCGAATGGTCCTATTGCCCTTATATCGTCACCTTGCCTATGGGCGAGGTGAATTATCTCGACTGACTCTTTGAGGATAAGATCAATGTGATATTCCTCCTCCCAGACTCCTACATTCGCGGTACTATCTCCATGTGGCATCTCCCTCCTTTATCTCTGATATCTTCGGGATCTCCTTCCATACTTAGCCGCCCGAGGATTACGCCGTGATCTTCTCGCAAGGCTCTCCATCTTCCATCTATAAAAAGGCTACTCCCTCTCCACTAGAAAAGGTACGAAATAATTGCATTCTCACTTTTAGAACTCTGATACCTGCTCTACTCTATCTAGTTTGCTCGCCTTGGTCTGATTCCCACATCGGAGAGGTTTGTAGCGGCCACGTCCCGACCGGTTACGTTTGTTTTTTTGCGCAAATCATTACCGATGTCAAATACCGAACTTCAAGAGCAATTATGATTGTTGGTTATTCACCCCTTCCACCACAACACTAGTTATAAAGGGTGAATCTTTTTGTGTGGTTCAATTTTTGAGATTGTGTATAATTTTATTGTTCTGGAATTATTTATTAAAGTGGAGGTTAAACACACTTTGGCCCCTTAAAAGGACTAATTGATTTATACGTTTTGCCCTCTAAACTAAACATTTTTCTATTTCATCTAATTAAACATTTGCAATCAACACCAATCACTAAACTCCGTGCATATGTTAGTGGAATTACACAGATTACGCCATGTAGGGCCAGGTGGAGCCACGTGGCTCCATACAAATTTACAAAAAAACATATAGAGAAAAACCAACTCCCAGCTCAACACTTCCACCACCGCTACTCAAGATCACGACTGCCAACACCCGAACCCGAACCCACCACTATTCAAAACCAAATCCCCAAAACCAGAGATAGCCCAACCGCCACCAGAACCTAAACCTAAACCCAACATGGTCAACGCTCAAACCACCACTTGAATCAATTAAAGCCTGAAGAGAGAGAGAGAGAGATGGACCACCTTCTTTGAATCCAACCGCCGCCGCTCGAATCACGCCCACCGCCCGCCTGAATCGAAACCGGCCCTGCTCAAATCAGACTCGCCGGGCCTGAATGGCAATCGGCGCCGCTCGAATGGGACCCGCCACGCTGAATCCCAACCTCCGGCGCTTGAATGGAACCTCCGTTTAGAACGACCCCCTGGCATGTAACTACCGCGACCCTCTCTCGCCTCTCTCTCTCTCTAGGATGGGATGCATGGGGTGGGTCTTCTCTCTCTTCTTTCTCTCTGAGCTGGGATGCTTGGGGTGGTTTTGTTATTGAAAAGGTGGTGGTGGACGATTGGTGGTGAGGGAAGATATGGCGTGGATAAGGGTTGTAGGCTTGAGGTGTGGGTTTAGTTATCAGAAATTGGTTGGCGACTTTGGTTTTACGATGTGGGTTTGATTAAGAGAAATGGGTATGGGTTTGGGCACAAGTTTATATGGGTATGGG
>BRYE01000007.1:10405385-10410385 GCA_030159115.1 Actinidia arguta var. hypoleuca
TAGGGATGCCATGGATGAATCTGATTATGCCTGTCTCCCTGATTTGGGCTACTAGTTCTGCCTCCACCCATTTCTTAAAGTAGTCCGTCACTACTAACAAAAATTTCTTATTCCCTAGAGCTCGGGGCAGGCCCCCACGATGTCCATTTCCTAATAAGCAAATGATCACAGACTAGTGAGAGGGGTCAAGTCCCTTGTTGGCTGGTGAATCAAGGGAGAGAAATGCTTTAGTACATTGGTAGACATACACTTGGGCGTCTTTTTGCATAAATGGCCATCAGTATCCCTGAGTCAGGGATCGGCAAGCCAACGATCTTCCCCCTAAATGTAGTCCACAAATGCGTTCATATATTTCAAAAAGTACATTCTCGGGATCGGGTGGATGCATAGTAGGTAAGGTCCCAAGTACGATCTTTTGTACAAGTTTCCAATGGGGGAGATCCAGAACTGTGCTACTTTTATCTGGAGCTTGTGCGCTTCTCTCTTATCTTCTGGTAGCTTATCATGTCGTATAAATATACAATCGGGTCTATCCAGCTCAGCCCCAACTCTGTGTTTACTAGGATGGATTCTGGGGATATTTCGTGATTGAGAGCCAAGATTAAGTCAACTGCAATGGTTTGCCCCATTTCTCCTTCAAAAACTGATGCCAAACCTGCTTGGGCGTTTGAATGTGAATTTAAGTCCCTCCCCACTTGCTCAATTTTGAATGTTTTGAATTTGGTAAAAAGGGCTTTGGCTATTGCCAAATACTTAGCCATCTTGGCTCCCCGAGCTTCAAACTTTCCTATGACTTGGTTGACTACTAGTTTTGGGTCACTGAAAATATGGAGCTCGAAAACCTGTAGTTTGCTGGCAAACCGAACTCCCGCAATGAAGACTTTGTATTCATCTTCGTTGTTTGTTGCAGGGAAATTCAACCTGAGACAATGCTTAAAAAATGCTCTTTCAGGGCTTTTTAAGACTACTCCAGCCTCTGCCCCCGGGTTATTTTTTGCTCCATCAATGAATATCTTCCATCGCAAGGTTAGATCGACTTAAGGTGGTTCTGTGTTAACATCTGAAACCTTAGTGAGTTCTTCTGCATTGGTTGCTTTCGCACTTCGGGGTGGTTCTTGATAACCTCGTGATCCCTTGTGTGTAGACATAAGGCTACCTCGCTCTAGACTCACAGCTTAGGGTAAGAACTCAGCCATAAAATCGAATAGAACTTGTCCTTTTATTGTTGCCCTTAGCAAAAAATTTATGTCGGATTGTCCAAGTTCAATGGTTCATTTTGGAGAGTCTGCCGGACAAGTCTTCTTTTGACAAAATATTTTTGAGCGGAAACTCTGTATATATAGCGATTAAATGTGCTTGAAAGTAATGCATGAGTTTCTGCAAGGTTAAAACTAGGGCCAAAACGAGCTTTTCTAGTGACATGTACCTTATTTGAAAAGTTGTAAATATTTTGCTAACAAAGTAGCTTGGGTGTTGCTCTCCATCTACCTGTCTTATAAGTACCAAGCTAATGGCATGTTTAGAAACAACGAGGTAAATGTAAAGCAACTCTCCCTTATTCGGGGTGGAAATCAGTGGTGTTTCTATCAAATATTTTTTAAACATTTGGAGTGTGAGTTTGCCCACGATTTTTTTTGATTTTTGCAAAGGAGTTGAAATAACAGATGACATTTGTTAGAGGACTTACTAATAAATCAATTAAGTGCTACTGCCATTTTGATCAATTTTTGAACCTCCTTCGAAGTTCTTGGACTGACGAGATTGTTGATCTATATAATTTATTATGGGTTTGCCTCAATCCCTGTCGTGTCACTAAGTGTCCAATTAACTTTCTCAAGCTTACCCCAAAAGCACATTTTGCTGCGTTCAATCTCAGTTTGTTCCTTTTTAGTATTGCAAACACCTCGGTCAGGTCCCTAAAAAATTCTGGCTTTTTTTTGTTTTTGACCACCATATCATCAATGTATGCATCCATGGTTTTACCCATGATTGACTCAAATATTTTGGTGATCATCTTGTGATATGTGGCCCCAGCGTTTTTTAGTCCAAAGAGCATAACCTTGTAGCAAAATACGCCATAGGGGGTTATGAAGGCAGTCTTCTCTTGATCGGCTCGTGCATTGTTATTCGGTGGTAACCTCGGTAAGCATCAAAGAAGTTCATCCGAGCGTGACCCGAAGTAGAGTCCACCAGCTGATTAATATTTGGCAAAGGAAAGCAGTCTTTTGGGCAAGCTCAGTTAAGACTCATGAAGTCGACACAGACTCTCCACTTACCAATCTTCTTCTTAAACACGATAATGTTGGACAGCCAGATCGGGTAAAGGACCTCCGTTATTGCACTCACCTCTTTTAGTTTCTCCACATCTTCTATCACCTCGTCCACATGCTCGGTTACGGACCTTTTTCCTCTTTGTTTTACTAGTCAGGCTTTGGGGAGAACATTCCACTCGTGTTTGATAACATTAGGGTCTATCCCAAGCATCTTTTTGGGTGTCCATACAAAGACCTCGATATTTGGTATGAGGAACTAGATGAGCTTGGATCTCTCTTGTTCCTCTAGGTTTGCACCAATGAGAAAGAGATAGTCTAAGCTTGGCTCGTCTAATTCATAGCTTATCAGGCCCTCTATGACCTTAGCCTCGGGATCTCTTGCGACGTCCTCTAAAACCTCACGCTCTTCCTTGATCAATTGCACCTCTTCATGGCCGCCTTAGTAGAGATCGTAGCAAGGTAGCATTGTTTGGCTGCCACTTGATCTCCATAAAAGCTCTCCTCATCTCGAGGGTTGGCAAATTTGATGACTAGGTGCAATGTGGAAGCCACTCCCTCCAACATGTGCAACCAATCTCGGCTAACGATTGCATTATACGGGAATGGTATACCAACTACGACGAACTTTATCACCAGCTCTTGGGAACCAACTTGGACTAAGCGTTAAAACTAACTAGAGGGGCCCGAGCGGGTTTGAAGTTAATTTTGACATTTGAAGTTGTTTAAAGAGTTCGTAATACATAACCTCAACAAAGCTTCCAGTGTCCACCAAGATCCTCTTCACGTCATAATTGTTGATTCTAAGCTGGATGACTAGGGGTCAGTACAGGGGGGTTGGACCATTTCCAAGTCGACTTTGGAAAACGTGATGCTTCCTAGTTCGAACATTGTCTACCTCGATTTATTAGTCGTTGATTTGACCAAGAGAACCTCATTCATTTGTTTGATCATGCAGATCTCCACTCGGATCTTATTCTCAAGATTAAGGTGATTTGAGCCCCTATCATGTGAATATTTCTCAAAGAGAGGTCTTCCTCCAAGATGTCATCTGTTTCTTCATTACTCCGATCAGACTTGGGATTTTGTTTTGCCTCGACTTCCTCTGCTCAAGTCTTTTCTTAGTCAATGAACTCTTTTAAATGTCCATCCCAAACGAGTTAATCAAGAAAAGTCTTTAGAGCTCGACAATTCTCAATTTTGTGCCCCTTTTTCTCGTGATTGGAACACTTCCACTGTTGATTGCGTCTTTTTGGGTCCCCTCCTATGGGGTTGGGTTTTTTGAAGTATGAATTATCTTGAATTCGGGTAAGGAGCTTGTAGATCGGTTTCTTGAACACCACATTAATCCCTTGTCTTGCCCGGCTTTCGTGATCAAATGAGCCTTCTTTCGCCATTTGAATTGCCTTTCTCCTCGAGGATTTGTGCCTGTATTTCATTCTAACTAATTGACGTCACCCTTCAGATGAGCGAACATTTCGACTCTCTCAGAGGTCGGTTGGAGGGCTGAGAGTCAAGTCTTTCTAAAGCTTGTAACTGGCTACTATTAACTCCTCTGAATATTCTTTGATCTCATTATAAGTCTCCCAATATATCTTGTTATAGTTGCGAAGTGATTATTTCTTGCCCTTCCTGAGGGTCAGAAGAGAGCCTATGCCATTTGGCGCTTTTGTGTTTATAACGAATCGAGCTATGAATGACTCGGTGCGTTGTGAAAGTTCTCAATTGATCCTAGGGCAGCCGGTCGAACCATTTCAACTCGAGATCCTTCGAACTCGATGGTAACACTCGGCACATTAGTGCATTCAAGTGATTCCAAAGGGCCATCATCCGTGTGACGTGACTGATGTGGTATCTCGGGTCCGACTTCCCATCATACAATGTGAATCTTGGCAGAGTGAATTTTTTTGGCTAGTCCATTTCCTCAATGTCTTGGGAGGATAACATCGGGTACCTTGGGATTGGTTCCATCAGCACGGGCCTGGTCGTGTAAGCCACTGACCCTATTGGGATGACGACTTTACCTGATATCGCCATATTTTAGTTATTGAGTTTATCACGCAAATCGCCTTCTCAGGGTCGTTTGTCATTAAGGGTCATGTTGAGATCCACACTAGAGGGAGCTTTACTTGGCGATGCTCTCCGTTTGCTCGATGCTAGGATTTTACTATCGCTTCGGTTGTCCAGGCTAGCATGGTGCTTATGTTGCCTTCTATTTTAGCCTTCCCGAGGTGGGAGGTTTGATACTTTGGTCCTATTCTCAAATGATCTCCCTTCTACCACTTGGCTAATCAGTTTGTTATCAATTAGGATCTATGTCATTTTAGCCAACTGGTTTTGTAGGTGTTTGATGGTTATGTCCCAGTTGTCTCCTTCTTTAGGGAGCAACTGACCTGGTTTTTTCCTAGAGGTGGCCTTGATTGCCCTCTGGGCATCAACCAGTAGTTTAGCCCCTTTGTCTCCCTATGGGTTTCTTGACTACTAGAATGGTTGCTGATTTGTGATGTCATTAGAACTGGCCATGCATATGTCTATAATCGATTTCCCATAGATGGCACCAATTGTGGGGAGTAAGTTTAGGAAATAAGATAAGAAAATTGAGGATAGGCACCTGTAGTGATCATACGGTTAAGCGAACGACCACTTTCAGTCACCAGTTAGCAAGGGCCTAGCTGCGACACAAAAATAGTGAGAACGAGCACAAGAGCTATTTTCATAAAATGGCTCTCT
>BRYE01000007.1:10415385-10420385 GCA_030159115.1 Actinidia arguta var. hypoleuca
TGTGTCGACACATTGTTTCATGGTGTCGACACTTCTACTCTTCTATTCTTGCCTGAAAAACGTCTCCAGGTGCTGATCTTAGTGTCAGCACTTCGCGTCAGAAAATCTATCTTTGGTTACTAACTTTTGGTGCTGATACAGGTGTCGATACTTATTGCTTCAGTTTACACACTGTCATTTGGTGCTGATCTTGGTGTCAACACTTTACTTCAAGACCTTCTGAAATTTTGACACTGACGTTTGGTGTCGATCTCGGTGTCGACACAATGTCTTCAGAAAGTCCACTGACATTTGGGGTCGATTCAGGTGACGACACTTTGTTTCCAAAAGCCTTCAGTTAACAGCTACTGATATTTGGTGTCGATACGTGGTGTCGACCCTTGATCTCTAGAAAGTTCTCTGACATTTGGCGTCGAGTAAGGTGTCGACACTTTGTCTTTAAAAGTCTTCAGTTAGCAGCTACTGATATTTGGTGTTGATACATGGTGTCGACCCTTGATCTCTAGAAAGTCCTCTGACATTTGGTGTCGAGTAAGGTGTCGACACTTTATCTTTAAAAGTCTTCAGTTAGCCTATACTGACATTTGGTGTCGATACATGGTGTCGACACATATTCCTTCAGATTCCGATTTTTGGCTACTGTCTTTTGGTGTCGATACTTGTACTCCTGGTGTCGACACTTACATGCAGAATACTTTCTATCGATTCTTTGATAATCCGAGCGTTGAATTGGTTTAATCTGTTTGTGAATTCATTCCTTGGATTTATATAATCTGTTTTTATTTTTATCAAATCCAGATTAATGAGTTCTCTTTGTCTTCCACGGATTTGATCATTTTGTCTTCTGGGCTCAAGGTGTCGACACATTATAATCAGGTGTCGACACTTTCTTTTGAAAAGTGTTTTAAGAGACTTCCATTGATCAGATGAATTATGAATCACTGCATACTTAGTAAACAAGTTAAATACACATAAATGGTTTTGTTATCATCAAAATCGAGGCTTGATTCAACAATCTCCCCCTTTTTGATGATGACAAAACATGAACACGAAGAAAAGCATAAGGGAACAACTAAAATCGTAATGAGAGGTTTCTCCTTTTCCTCTTCCTTATCTCCCCCTTTCTTTTGTAATTTTTGCACGGAATTTTTATTCTTTCTCCCCCTTTTTGTCAATTCATCAAAAAAGGAATATCTTAACAAATTATAACTTGAGGTCTAATGAATTTCGAGACTCAAACACAGAGTCTTATGCACACAGAATGTCAAACTCAGATAAATCATACGCATGCATTCCAGTAATCAATTCATAAGACATTTACCATAATGCATAGGCCAAAAAACCATGTTCCATAAACACAATCTATATATATCATTACTTCATAAATTATCAGCCATAACCCATAACCTATAAGCATTATTCATAAGCCAGACTTCATATGCCATAAACAATAGTTCCATAACCCTTGATCCATAGATATATCAATGTAGAGCATAACTTTATAAGCAATGGTTCAGACACATAATTCATACTTCATAATCTAAATGCCATAAACATAATCTATGAGCATACAACTATTGATCATCACTGCATAAATCATAATCCATAATCTATAATTCATAGACCAAACTTCATATGTCATAACCATAATTCCATAAAACATAATTCATTGGCCAAGCATTTTGTTCAAACTTTCATAATCAACTAAGCATAGAGAATTATGGAGAGGGTGAAGTGGATGATGCGTTATGAATAGGAGTCGATAGGGCTGGAGATGGAGATAGCTCTAAAGCTATTTCTGGAGTATTCTTGAATTTTGATCGCATCTCCCATCGTCTGGTGTTATAACGTCGTTGTGTTGTGCGTTGGATGAGTGGAGCAGCGTCTGAGTCAGTCTCAGAGGAGTCATTATCATTGTTGCTTTCTTTCTTGCCTTCCTCTTTTTCTTCCTCCTCATCTTTCTTCCCTTCTTCGTCACTTTTGTCTCCCTCCTCTTCGTCTGAACCTTCACCGATTGGTTTCTTGCCTTTGCTCACCATATTTGATAGATTTCGAATCTTCCATTCACAGACAATCAATCGGAACGCCATATTGTCGACTTTCTTATGTAATAACGTTATCGACTCAGTCATCTGCATCATGAATGAGCGCATATCGCTTTCAAAACCTCCTTATTCGCCAGTGTCCTCACCCCTTATTTGAACTTTCCCTTTCGAGCTGCTACCAGTCTCGATTTTCTTGGTCGATTTTGGTATCCATTTATTTCCTATCAACTCATACCCCATGCGTTTAAGAGTCTTCTCGTTGTATTCATCGCTCACAGCCTTAGGAACTCTAAATATCTCATCATCCAAGTCAACCCGTGCGTATTTAAAAATTCGCGTTAAAAGCATCCCGTACGGTAAGCTCACCTTTTTAATGGTAGCCTTGAACATTTGATCTAAAATGAATAAGGCCAAGTCGATTTTTGACCCAGTAACGTACGCCCAAAGGAAGAACAACTCTCTATCTGATACGTACTCGAATTTTCCCGTCTTGGGAATCAAAATGGTACATATGAAGTGGTGAACTAGTCTCAGTTCAAGAGGCAGCGTATTGGCCGTCGGTTGGGCAGCCAAATTTACATCATTTCCATAAACCGCTTGCATCTGGTCTTTCCTTTTCACGCTATGCCTACCTATCTCACCTTCCGTTTTAATTCCTACGATTTTTTTAATTGTTGATTTATCCAGTGTTATATGTTTTCCTTTCACATAACTCGTTATTTCATCCGAGTGAAGTCCCCATGTAGCATTCGCATAGAAGTATGCGACTAGGTCGGGATAAACATCATCCCTTATCAAAGACATGTGCATCCATCCTAGTTCGTCCATTTGTGCGCTAAATGTGAAGTTATGTGCATCAAAGAAGTCGTAATCGATCCATCGACCGTTTATGACTTTTCTAAGTGAGAAATCGATATTATACCTTTCCCAGTCCCTATCTTCCAAAAAATACATCGGGTCTCGATCTAGGGACGCTGAACCTGCCGTAGAAGTTTCACCCCTTTGCTTCTTGCTCTTTTCTTTAGTAGTGTCGACACTTGCCTTCCTTTTCTGGCCTTTGGATGCGTCTGGTGTCGACACCACCAGTGCCCAGCTTTGATTCTTCTTCCTGGTTGATCGAGTGGTTTTGGGTGCCATGAATGTTTAGGAATGTAAGGGATTTAGAGATTTTAAGTGAAAGGATCTTGAATCTAGCCTTGATTCTCGCGGAGTTTATCGCTTAGAGAGAGAGAGGGAGAGTGGGTGGTTTTGAATAAGAACGTGAAGAGCCAAGTTAGGGCACAATCCCTTTATATACCCCGACAAAAGGTGTCGACACATTATTTAATGGTGTCGACACATATCTTCAAGGATTATTCAGTTTTTGTCCTAAAAGTGTTGACACTTAATTTCAAGGGGGTCGACACTTAATTTTTGTGCATCTTAACATATGTGTCGACACATGTTTTTAAGGTGTCGACACTTTTGGTTTTTCTGTAAAACAGCTGCAATTATGTGTCGACACATGGAATAAGGGTGTCGACACTTTGGACTGCAGAGTTTACTCTGTGCCTAGTGTCGGTTGTGAATTTTTATTCAAGACCATATTATTATTTTTCATCCCATTGGGTTACTCATTCCTAATTCTCTCCTTATCATACAAAAACGGTCTTCACTTAATGGTTTTGTGAATATATCCGCAAGTTGTTTTTCGATTTTTACAAATTCTAATTCAATGTCCCCTTTTTGCACGTGATCTCGTATAAAGTGGTATCTAATTTCAATATGTTTTGTACGAGAGTATTGAATGGAATTTTTAGTTAAATTTATCGCACTTGTATTATCGCATTTAATTGGAATGTGATCTAGCAATATCCCATAATCCTCTAATTGATGTTTCATCCATAGCACTTGTGCACAGCAACTACCGGCTGCAACATACTCAGCCTCCGTCGCGGATAGTGCTACGGAATTTTGCTTTTTGCAAAACCAAAATACGATCATGTTGCCTAACAATTGGCATGAGCCACTTGTGCTTTTTCTATCAATTCTACTCCCGGCATAATCGGCATCGGTATAGGCAATAAGATCAAACGATGTGTTTTAAGAGACTTCCATTGATCAGATGAATTGTGAATCACTGCATACTTAGTAAACAAGTTAAATACACATAAATGGTTTTGTTATCATTAAAATCGAGGCTTGATTCAACACCAAATACTCGATGTTAATCTCCACATATATGAAAAACATATTGCCACTTGGAATCGCTCAAAAAGATTGACGGAACCCATTTATTTTTTAGCTCAAACTTAGTCAAAAAATTCTGGAAAATTTTGGGTTGAAAACCCATTTTTCAACAATTTTCCACATGAATAAAATTGACGAAAATAAAAATGCAAAAATATGTAAGTATTGAGAGAAAATTCAATTGAGAAGTATTCCTGCATAGGATAGGTAGCGATTAGCTTTGAACTTTTCCTTGTGAAGAGCTATCGAATTTACTAAGTAATCAGTGGACGTGATGCCCTGAACTGTTTAGCCGTTAGTGTTAACTAAGACAATAGAGTTCACACAGAATTTTTGGCATACTCTGGTTCTCTTAGTTGTGTTTATTTTGGCCCTGAACATCTCCTGGTTCTTCCTGAGTGCGCTAGAGAATTTAGTCTTATCATTCTCACGGAATCGGCCCCAATTCACACTCATATAAGTGATTCTCATTAAGAATATCCTTCTATACACCACTTGAATTTAATCAAAATATAAGAATCATTAAAAGCATAGCTTAACCTTTCTCATGATGCTACGTCATTATTTCTTCACCATAGGAATAGGGTAGGAGATATTCTCCTTAGTGACTCCAAGTGAGTCAACACATAATTCGGTTGTCCCTTTGAACCCAGATCTTGGGATCTCCAGTCACATAGGTAGGGTTGTCATTATTGCGACTCCAATATAATAGGCTTTAGACCCATT
>BRYE01000007.1:10445385-10447885 GCA_030159115.1 Actinidia arguta var. hypoleuca
TTATTGATGGAAATTTAGATTTTACATGCGCACACCACGTGTTCGATAAAATACCTAATTGAAGAAATGTGAGTTGAACTTGAAATTCAAAATTAGGCCTTTAGGGATAAATATCTTAAGTGCACCCCGTTTTTAGTATGAGAGCTTGAAAATTGTGTTGTGGACAATTGTAGGATCATGGGATTCATGGGACACACACAATGCGTAGGCACACCCCATTGCATTGTATACTTGCATCGTTTGTGACTTGTTTTTCGTGCATTGCTTGATTGGTGTGCAGGGTCTTTGAGTAGCATGAGTACTGTGGAAGTCGGGGGTTCGAGTAAAAAGTCAAAATCTAAAGGGAAGGAGGATGTGGATTATGACTCCTCTCGGTTTACCGGCAAGGTAGAGGAGAAGCTTTACAATAGCGTATGGATTTTGAATAGAGCGGTGATTGAGCGAGAGCTTGATTTGGTCACCCTAGAAAACTTAGGCATCGAATTCCTCCAAAATTTCACGAGTAGGGGATGGATAAGCTTGACGATTTTCAAGGCAGAATCGATTCTCACTCTTTGTCAAGAGTTTATGGCAAACATTAAGTACAAGCCGGTGACCGAAAAAGGCAAAGAAAGGTTGATTAGTTGGGTTCGGGGGAAAAAGTTGAAAGTGAACCCCGACACATTTGCGAAAATCTTTGAAATTCTACGAGAAGAGAACCTCGAGTTTCAACTTTCGGACATTGGAATGCCAGACCTGGCTACTATTTTCCATGAGTTTCTCTTGGAAGGGGAAGAGTGGGATGGAGGGGTACAATGTAACAAGATACGCCTCAAGGATAGGTATCTGATTTTGTTTCTATTTTCGAGTCATTCTCTTTTGCCTTTAAAGTGTATGGTCTCTATGAGTGTCACTAGGGCTAAGTTGCTATGGGCGATTGGCACGTGAAAAACCATTGATTTGCCTCGTATGATGTTCATGTTCTTATGTGCTGCATATACAGCTTCAGACACGAGGGGTTTTGTGCCTTTCACGGGATTTCTTACGGAGCAATTTAAGAGGATTGGAGTTCGTATCCCCGTAGATCTCACTAAGATTGAGCCCGAAAGGCCCATTGATAGATCTTCATTGTCTCGATATGAGGGTCAAAGGAAGAAGAGGAGATTGGAGGCAATTGCACCTAAGAAACCATCTATTGGGATGACTGAATTAAAAGAGTAAATTACTAACTTGAGGATGGAGATGAGTACCCGCATGACTTCATTAGAAGAGGAGTCCAGTTTCCACATGACCATGCTCCAAGAGATAAAGGGTATAATCCTCCGACTGCAATCGAAGGAGGAGGACGACAATGACTAGGAGTTTTGAGTTTAGACTTGGTTTTTATTTTATTACGTTTTAAGTCTAAAACTCTTGTTTCGTCTTGGACATGTGATGTTTTGAAACTTGCTTTGATATTATGACATGTTTTTCGATATTTTGGATTTTGAGATTGATATCTGAGTACTGTGTTTATCAATCTAATATATTTAGTACATAAATTATTATTTAATGGTTATTAGTAGATAAGTACAAGTTTATCACCATTCCATGTCATTGGAGGGAGGTTTTCTTTTTAATTCTTTTAAAATACATTGTGACTCTTCGCATTTCATATTTGTATTATGCTATTTCATGTATTGTGGATGTGTTGAGCCTTCTTAGTTTTTGGAATCATAACTGAAACATTGTGTTTTGTTTTCAAGAATAGTTGAAACAACTAATAACTTTACATAATGTGATGTTAAGTGGATTATCATATCAAATCGGTCTTGGATGCGTGATACTATACTGTCTGTGCTATATAAGAAAGAGAGGATCACTTACACCGCACCTGAGTTGTATTTTCAAAGTGAAATTGTTACAAATCTACTTAGCTATATCCATAAAGTGAAGATTTTATACCTTGTGAGCTTCTTGTGAGCTTTAGATCCATGAATCGTTTTTGTGAGCGATTTTACATTTATTCAAGGAAATTCGTTGAACTTCATTCTTTGAATAGCTTTACTATTTTTGAATTTGGTTTGCATGTTAATGCGATAAGTTAGAATTTTTACACCTTTTACATGACTTACACACATTCCAGATGTCGTTACATTGGGGCCAATTCACGTATGTCTTCTTTTTCTGTCATTCTTTCCGTAATTATGCATAAAATGATCTCGAAAAGCGTGTTAAATCTAGAGTTTGTCTTGAGTCTAGGGGAAAAGAATAACATGACTTATGAGAAGTTGAGGAAAAAAAACTAGAGGAAAAGAAAAAAATATATATAAAGAAAAAAAAAGAAAAAGGAGTTCAAAGTTGAAAATAGAAGAAAAAAAAAGAGAAGTTGAAGTGTGTGCTTATTAAGATTGGCGTGTGTAGTGGCCAATGCATATGTCGAGATCTATTATCGCTTGATTCTCTTTATTTTTTTGGACTAATCTTTTATTCATATTACCTCAAGTATTCGGAATTGCATAAGTCCTTGAGTTCTTTTATG
>BRYE01000007.1:10450385-10452885 GCA_030159115.1 Actinidia arguta var. hypoleuca
CGCGTCCAGGTTTAGTTAGTTTGCAAGCACGTTTGAGTATTGGTGTCGAGGTCCTCCACCTGCCCATGGGGCTCATTTGGTGTGGACACGCAGTTGGGTGATTGACACGTGCTCATTTCCTGTAGATTTCAAGAGGCAGTTTCATGCGCCCACTATTGCACGTTTTGGCTCTTTTCTTGACTCTTCACTTTCCTTAATTGGCGTCCCTTTGCCTTTTGTCTTCCATCACCGCATTTTGAACTTTTACGAGCACTCTAGAGAGAGAAATTGTGCGTCCCTCCATTTGCTATTGTCGTCCGTCTGTTTGTTCAACCATCGTTCCGGCTATCAGTGGATGATCTTCATCCTTTGCGCCATTAATTTCCTCTATGGTTTAGCTTTGGTAAGCCTCTAATGCTCACTTTCTTTCAGCGATTCTCATGCTTTTTCATGATCTGTATTCAGTTTATCGTCTACATTTTTGCATTTATGATTTATTTCTGTCTGTGCTTCTGCATTACGATTCTTGGATTTGACTTGAATTTCTCCTTGTTTGTTATTTTTGTTTGGTTTTTCAACTTTGGCTCGTCTGCCATTGCAAAAGTTCGGTGTCTCCGTGAATTGGGCCCCCGTGACCCATTTCCCCTGATGGAATGGGTCGGTGCCTCCTTGTATGATCATTAGCTCTAGGTCTTTGTCCGCCAGGCCCTTTTGTTGTTGAGGTAGGCTCTGAGCAGAAGGAGGGTCTAATAGTTGTCCTTTAGAAAATAGTAGGTGTCTTGGTATGGCAGAGATCAGCATTCAAGGCGAGTTTGTCTGATTCTACTCCCAAAAGCTCATTACAACTGATTGGCTGAGCTCGTTCTAACTAATTTGCTTATGTTTCTAGAACATGGAGTTGAACCAAGCTCAACTACTGGTCCATGATGACGACACTTTGAACAAGTTTAGGCCTGACCACTGCATCCTCGAGGATGTTCTGATAGAGCATTCTGGGCCAAACGAAAATGCAAATTTCGTTGAGGGCAATGGGGATCGTATCCTGGTTCGCATCTGGATAATCCATCAGGTCAGGCTTTGGTTCCCAATCAGCCTGATGCTAAAGGAGGTGATGGCGTGCCGCCACCTCACCTTTATGCAAATGTCTATCAATTTTGTTCGAACCGTGCTTACGGTGGACACGTTGATGCATCAGATGAAGCTCCTCTTTAGTGCTGAGGATTTGCTACACGTCTATACCATGGTACGACCAAAGAGGGAGCCACGCATGCCTTTATTGCAAGTCAATCACAACTTCCGCCTCAAGCATCTTAACCAACCTCAAATAAGGTTGGTCATTGGCAACTCGGACAAAAACTTTAGTCATTCCCGAGGTACAATGGCCATTTTCCTGATATTAAGTGTTTCTTTCATCAAGTCTGTACTCTTCACGCTTTGTGAATTTTTCCTATGATGATGTTGATATTTGTTTCTGTTGCTTGTGTAGATTTCAACAACAGATTCAAACGCTGATCTGAATAGTGCAAAAAGACCATTCAAGTTTTCTACAATAGCCAAGCTTCGAGGGAGGTAGCTTATCTTCTTGCATATGAGCCAATCTATCGGTACACGATTCTGCATAAGACTAAGGAGCTCAGCAGGATCAGTCTCCTTCTTTGTGCATTGAGGGTCGGGCTCCGTAGTGCGATGCTTTCAGTCTAGAGAGGTCCAGAGATGAGCTCAGTGTGCAGTGCCTTGCTACTTGAGTTCAAGGTTGGGAAGAGGATGTCACCTCAAGCTCGTCAAGCTACGTTTCTTTGGACTCCTCAGGCAGTGAGGAAGAGGAAGCCATTAGCCAGCTCATGCTGAATAGGAGGCGAAATTGGGTACTTCCCGTGGTCGAGCCAGAAGTTCCAACCCTGCCTATCTCTATCTCGAGCTTGGATAACAAGCATTTCAACAATCTTGCTTACGCTCCAAATCAGTTAGTGAGATAGGTTGAGATCATTCATTCTTTCAGGTAGGCCAACGATTTTGACGCGAGGTCGAGTGGAACCAACACGGTGAAGTTCAAGAATTTGAGTTAGAAGAAGACTAAATTGGCTGCCAATCCTCCTACCATATCAATTTCTCTCGTCAGCCAGGTCCCTTAGTAAACAGTTGATCCAATTGTGGAGCTGGCTAAAAAGATCATGGTGGTTAGACCGAACTCGCCTGAGGCCTTGCTTTTGGACAAGCGCAAGGGGAAGAGCTCACGGAGGGCATGTCCAAGAGGTTAAAAAAGAAGGCAAGGGAGATGAGCTCTACCTTCCTCCCTCCCTCAGGTGCGATAAACGATCTTTAGAAGCTTGGGTTTTTTACTTGCGAGCTCGATAGAAAGGTAATAGTGGCGAACTCTGCCAAAGATCATGACACCAGCATGACCCTTGCATGGGCTTTCATGCTATCGAACGATGTTGCCACCCTCTTCGAGAAAAACTCGGAGACGATCAGAGGTTTGCTAGTGATGTAGCAAGTTCAAGTAAGTGTTGTGACCTCGATA
>BRYE01000007.1:10470385-10475385 GCA_030159115.1 Actinidia arguta var. hypoleuca
TCAGTGTCGTATAAGGCTCTATGCACGTCAAACAATAGACGAATAGAACCAATAATTGTATAAATACTATTAAGATAACATTATTGTTATTCGTTTTTGTGCATAAAAAGATCGTCAAACTTTCAAAAGTTTTATCTATTGGACTGTGTGTATTTTTCAACTCTCTTTTACCATTTTGCGTCTTCTATACATATTTTTTCTTTTTATATAATTATTTGGTTGATTTGATCTCTAATTTTGACTCTGACCTGCGTCTGACTTTTATTTGAGAGTTGCTTTTCACCCCCTCTGACAGGGGGTGAAATTGTCCCCCTTGTAAAATTACAAAATTACCCCCACCCCACCAAACCGCCCCCCACCCCTCTCTCTCTCTCTCTTTCTCTCTTTCTCTCTTCATTTTTCTTTAATTTTTTTTTAGTTTTTTTTAATTTTTTTCAATTTTGTGTATTTTTTATTATTAGTTTTTCATTAGTTTTTTATCTTTTTTTAATTATTTTTTTCTAATTATAATCTTTTGTTTATTTTTTAGTTATAGATTTTGGGAGTCAGACATGTGTTAAAAATTTTTTAAAAAAATAATAAACAAAACGATTAAAAAAATAAACAAAAATAAAAAATAAAAGAAACTATATAAAAATTAAACAAAACTAAAAAAAAGCAAAAAAAAACAAAAAAAATAAACTCAAACAAAATTTTTAAAAACATATAATAAAAATTAATTTTTATCTAAAAAGAAAAAAAAACTGATAAAGAAAAAAAATAAATTTAATAAAAAATAAAAGAAACTACATAAAAATTAAACAAAACTAAAAAAAAGCAAAAAAAAACAAAAAAAAAATGCAAACAAAATTTTAAAAACATATAATAAAAATTAATTTTTATCTAAAAAGAAAAAAAAAACTGATAAAGAAAAAAAATAAATTTAATAAACAAAAAATAGAAACTACATAAAAATTAAACAAAACTAAAAAAAAAAAAAAAAAAAAAACGCAAACAAAATTTTAAAAACATATAATAAAAATTAATTTTTATCTAAAAAGAAAAAAAACTGATAAAGAAAAAAAATAAATTTAATAAACAAAAAAAAGCTGATAAAAACATTAAAAAAAAAAAAAGAAAATAAATGAAAAAGGAAAAGGGAGACAGATGAGAAAAGTATTAAAGGAAAGGGGCAGAATGGTCATTTATCGGGGGACAAGGGGGCGCATTATTAGGGGAGGCGGGAAAAGTAATTTTCCTTTTATTTATAATCAATGCAATTACTATACCACTCCCTACACAGTGAAAGAATTAATAAGGAATTCAAATGCAACATTTTAGTAATACTGCCCTGCTTCGTTGAGTAGATATAATGACTAACATCTTGCTGCATGTGTTTTGATAATTACAACTTCCTGAAACATCTATTAATAACTCGTATTTTTTTTTAATATAAAATTGTGGGGTTCGGAATAATGAATTTTTTTTTTTTTTACATGTATTTAGAAGATATGTGGAGTTTGGAATCTATTAGGAGTCCAATTCTTGCAGGTTTTCTTGGGTTAGCTATCAATAGGTATGCGTAGGAAACTTATTAGAGGTTTGTAAAGAGTACATCGAAAGGGTAGAAATGTAGGAAGAGACAAAAGTATTAAGAATATTAGGGTAATCCTTGATTGTACAATCTATGAGATAGTGAATTGTTTCTTTCGTCCGTAGACCTATACAATTTATGCCGAATCACATAAATTCACTGATTCATGGGCGTTGTGAAGTACATTTTGTTGTATTCTAGTAGTATACATTATGGATGTTTTATACAAGGCATTGTTATTAGTTTCTTCTTTGCATTACCCCCACTTTTAAAGAATACAAGTGCTTATAGGTATTACGTCTATTTTTCTCTTAATCTTATAACTCTTAAGTTGTGTTTGGATTAAGAATTTAGTGAGAGTAAAAAAATTAAAAATTAAAAAAAGTTAGATGATCCAATAGTCCCGAACTATTGGAATTAAGATTGTATTTGAATCAAAATTTTGGCAAGAAAAAAAAAATAGATAATCCAACAATTTGGGAACATTGAATCTCTATTTTTTTTTTCTTTTTCCTTTTCCTTGTTAAATCATTGACAACTTTATTTTTATGACTCCAAAAAGCAAATCCTATTTGAATGTCAAAACTTAATCTACTATTTCAACCCAAAACTTTTATGGGAGTTTTTTTTTCCTTTTCCTTTAAGTTAAAAGTGTATGAAAATTATGTGCTTCTTTAAGTTTCGACTTAAAGCTATATTCCAAACATGCTTAAAACAGCTTTAAAAAAATATATATGCTTAAAACCAAAAAGTCCACCCTCTAAAAAAAAGACAAATTACAATAGCCTCCCCTAAAGTTTGCCTTTAATACAAATTTATCTTTAATGTTTGAGAAATTACACTAACCTCCTCTGTTGGTGGTTATCTCTTAATAGAGGTCAGAGAGATGATGAATTTACATTAATGCCCTTGTGCGTTACATACATTCACAGACACATATACATCCATTCACAACCACTTATGTAACGACCCGACTCAAACCGTTAATTAATCACAATCGTATATCCGTAATTGTCTCCTTTTAGATATAATCAGAGTCTCTAAATATTTATATTTATCTTCAAATAAAATTAATATAAAGGATCATTAAATTTCAAGTCTTTCTCCTAACCCATCTCGCATTACCTGGAGTCCCTCGTTCACCTGAAAAATCATTTTAAATAGGTAAGTATATAATATGACGGGAATATGCTCAACGAATCAATAATTGCTTAACAAAAAATTTAGAAGAGCTCAATGAATCAATATTCCATCAAAGACCTCATACCCGGTTTTTTCTGGTACATAATTGGTGGTCGGCCTCACCCACCTCACCCAGTCTTTCTGGCTTTATCCGGTATCAAGGTTATTTGTAGGCTCACCCAATTCATATAATTCAATACCATAGCACTTTAGCCAATACACATCATGATTTCAGTAATGTCATGAATTTCAATAAATCTCATGGATTTCAACAAATACCACACTTGCCCAAAAGAGTACAAAATCAGATATTTTAAGTAATAACTCCTGAGTTTTAGAAAGTATATTGTAGACATCTTAATTATCTCAAATCAAAATCAGGACCATTAGATGTGTTGATCTATTAGCCATGAACATCATACTAAAATTTCACCTCGATCAAATATCATTTCACCGTTGATTCGTTGTTTTATCTCTCATAATCATATTTGACCACACCATTAGATATCTTTTCTTTCTTCCTCTTTGTCTGTGTCTTTCTCCTTCTGTTTTTTTATTGATCTGTTCATATAGATCAGTAATATCTTTTTTTGAGAAATTATTCCACCATCTTATCTAGAAAACTCTCTACAATGTAGGAATATCTACACTGTAGTCACTTTTGATATTAAAGTCTCATTTTCATATCCATGGAACTCCAAATTCATTAAAGAATAAAATCATATTATGGTTGTAAGATAAATTATTTTTTTCCCTAATATGAGGATGCCATACTTCCCATCGACGGTAAGCTTCCAGAATATTAGAAGGTAGAATATCCAGAACAGACTCATATATGAGCCACTAGTCATAAAACCATGAAGGAATACCTCCTGTAGGCATTATCCCATTACATAGTTTAATAAACCATGTATGTTTATTTTTCTTGTTTTGATAAAGAAAAATATCATAGAATCCCTTATGATAATCTCAATAATTAAATGTATCGAAAACATTACTGATATTCATGGTTTTGGAGCTTGTAAGATCAAAATCCCAAGTCTTTGGTTTTATAATTTTCTTGATGATACATTTACTATAAAATATAGTACTGGTTGCATCTGTAGGAGATTCTCTGGTATAGTTAATATCTATACTATCTGTGTGGTTCATAATATGCCCTGGGTTTGTCTAAATAAGACAGGATTTGATATGGGGCTAAATATTTCAATCTGATTGCCCAAGGATCATCTATAAGATGAAGGTCTTCTTGCTCAATATAGCAGACATGCATAGAAAAATTCTTTTATATATAATCTGAATTGTCATCCTTAACCACAATATTGGCTAATGTCTCCTTATCAGACATGACTTCTTTTTGTTTCTGTTTAGAATATGATTCAATATAATCACCTTTCTTGGCCACAATAGTGAAACCATCATTGTCCATAGATGTATTGGACCTGGAAGAACATATTCTTCATCTGCCTCTGCCCATAAGGGAAATTACCTTTACCACCTCGATGTGAGAAAGATGATGTCATCTGCACAATAAAGAGAAAAGCAATATGCTTTTGGATTGTTTAATATATAATTTTTCAACCTAAGCCATAAAGTTATTTATTTGTTGAGTTAATAGATAAATATGATCTATTTTAAAATATCCTTCATCCATTATATCTGTAATATATAATAAATAGATTTCATGTCTAACATCTTCAATCCATTTTAAATTTTTATTGATAATTCTTATATCTTTGTCACTTATTATTAAATTGATAGAAGTAAAGCCAATATGCTTTATTTTAAAAGGTTTTAATATATAACTTACTGGTTTTAAGCCTCAATTCTTTTATCAAATTGTTATTGATAATAATTTCAGTTTGATAACTGAAATAATAATTAGATATATTTCTAATAGAAAGGAGATATATCTATCTTTGCTTTAGAATATCAATTTCTCGAATGATATTATTTAGCTTTCTAAAATTGTTATTGCTGATCATAAGGAACCTTGTAGAAATTTTATGATAAGAAAATCAGGGAGAGTATTAGATTTCTCCTTTAATATAATCGATTTCAAAATCAAAAAAAGATAATTTAGCTTGCCATCTAGCAAATATTTATTTTGAGGCAAGATTTTTAATATCTTTTTTTAAAATCTGTTTAACATCTGAACAATTAACTCTTAATATAAAAATTTAATTTAATAAATTATCTTAAAATTTAGAAATGCATTTGACAACAGATAACATTTTTTTTTTAA
>BRYE01000007.1:10522885-10537885 GCA_030159115.1 Actinidia arguta var. hypoleuca
TATAAGGCAGCGTATATACCGAGTATGTCATTCACGCATAAGCTTTACCGAATGTAATAGGATACCCAAGTTTTTGAAAGTATTTAAAACGAAAAAGAAAGAAGAATAAAAATTAAGAAGATCTAACGGTAAAAATATTTTACCTCCATTGTCCATCCTTGATCCCCAATCGATCTTCACAATCCATTCCAAGTTAAGAAAACTAGTCACTCATGGCAACGAAAAACAAAATATGGAATGCATTCTGATATATAAAATCTGATATGAATGACTAAAATTGAAAATTTTAAATTAATGGTGAAAAACTATAGAAAGAAACACGAATAATTGAACAAAATTATAAATTGAATGTAATCAATTACAAGAATTATTAAAAACTATGAATCTCTAAGATAGGAAGCTGTAAAAACCCTAAAAAGAACGTGTCTCGTTCATAAAATCGTAAGAAAATATATATAAATAACACAAGTTGAGTCCCAGTAGGATTATAAGTCTTTGCCCAACTTTCTTTTTATCATTCAAACGCTAATTTCTTCCTTATTTTTGACATTCAAACGTTGCCTGTTCACCTTCCTAGCATTCAAACGCTAACTGTAGGCGTTTGAACGCTGTCGCCTGTGATAGATTCCAACCATTTTTTAAGCTTCTATGCGTTGGAATGCCAAAATTGGCATTCGAACCCTAAAGCCAATTTTAAATTTTCAATCCTCTATGCGTTGGAACGTTGCACAGAGGCGTTCGAATCATAAAATAACCAATTTTTTTATTCTTTGCATCCAGAGTTCGAACCCTGAATTCTTTCACATTTGTAGCGTTGGAACGCTCAATACAAACTTTCCTAATTTTCTTCACAGCATTCGAATTCCGGTTCATGCCTATTTATGGTGAAGTGTAAAGTCTGCCTTTTTGGACCTTTTCTCTTCCTTCTTCTTGGTTCATTTTGAAGCTCTTGGGATCCAATTCTTGCGATGCTCATTAGACGTGACTTTGTATAATTTTTAAGACATTTTCAACGGTGCATTTTTCATTCCATTCTGAGCTACGGATGAAAACTTTTACAATTCCCAACAATGGTCCTCAATAAGCATGCTCGCACTCCGAATTACTTTTATGGCTCCAAGTCCTCCTTTTTATCAATGTTTACCTGCAATGGACTCAAACACGACTTTCAGTACCAAACACGATATAAAGGTAAAATTAACCTAGTCTAGGACTAACTTAGGTCAGTTTAGCGGCGTTTAGACTGTAATTATGTCGTCCAATCACTCAGTTGTTGGTCCATGACTATGTAAACTTAAATAAATTTAGAACTGACCACGACATCCCCGAGGATGTTCAGATAGAGTTTCCTGGGCCAAACAGGGATGCCAACTTAGTGGAGGGCAACGGGGACCAAATCCCATTTTGCACTTGGCTGATCCATCAAGTCGGGTTTCGGTTTTCCATCAACCCGATGCTGAACGAGGTGATGCCTGTTGCCATCTCACCTTCATACGGGTGTCCATCAATTTTGTTCGAACCGTACTCGCGGTGGACACTTTGACGTGCCAAATGAAGTTCGTCTTCAATGCCGCATACCTACTGCATGTCTACACTATGGTGCGACCAAAGAAGGAGCCAAGCACGCCATTCTTGAAAGGCAACCATTACCTGCGTCTCAGGAACCCCCGCCAGCCACAAATGAGGTTGGTAACATACAAACAAAGATATGTTCCTCAATTAATTTGTCTGGGTGTCTAGAAAATGGGATTTCCAAACTAGGGACGATGGTCTCTAGTCGTTCTCGAGGTGCAACATTCATTTACCTAACAATAAGTATTTCTTTATTGAGTCTGTAATTTTCATACTCGTAATTTTTTTTACTAATGCTGATATTTATTTTTGTTGCCATGCAAATTTCAATGAGTAGTGCGGTCCGAAGATTAAAAGATAGTCATTCAAGTTGTCAACAACAAGCAGTCTTCAAGGAAAGTAGTCGATCTATTTGCGTCCGAGTCGGTCTATTAGCATGTGATTCTGCATAAAGCCGAAAAGCTCGATAGGCTCAGGTTTCTTTCCTTACGCATTGAGGGTTGGGCTTCTCGATGCAATGACTTTAGCTCAGAAGGCCCCGGCGCCGAGCTCGACGCAAACCCTCCTCTTGCTCGAGTTCAAGATTAAAAGGAGGGCATCACCTCAAGCTTGTCGAGCTATACCTCATCTGAATCTTTCGACAGTGAGGAGGAAGAAGGAGAGGAAGCCATCAATTAGCTCATGCTGAATAGAAGAAGGAACTTGGTGATTCCCGCGATTGAAGCTGAGGTTCATGTCGGGCCTATCGACATCTCGAGCTCGGACAACAAGCATTAGGACAACCTTGCCTATAACCTACTCCAACTTGTAGGTGAGGTAAAGATAGCCCATTCCTTCCGAGAAGGCAGCGACTCCGTTGCAAGCTCGGGATCGGTTGAAATGTCCCCAACATTCAGAACACTGGTCCATAAAAAGTCTACGCCAATTGCCAATCCTCTTGCTGTAGCGGCTCCTTCCATTAGTCAAGATGCCAGTCTTTGCCCCAGTCCTTGCACTAATTGTCTAGGCAGGGGTCAAAATGACCTCATCAGAGGCACCGCTCTTGGATAAACGCAAGGGGAAACAACCTGTGGGCCCCCAAAAAAAAATCCAAGAAGAAGGTAGAGGAGACGAGCTCGACCTTCCTTGCTAAGTTGTGGAAACCAAACTTCGCCACCGCCGAGTTCGGTAAACAGGTGATAGTGGTTGACTTTACCAAGGACCACGACATAAGTTTGGCCCTTACGTAGGCAGTCATGCTACCTAAGGATGTGTCCGAGCTCACAAAGGAAGGTTATGAGGAATTAGGGACTTACTTGTAATGCAACAGGTTTAGGTAAGAAATTTGACTTCGGTTACTTCTCCATTTGACTCTTGCATTTTGGGTACTTATCATTTTTTCTATTTTTGTTTTGTAGAGTCTCCAAAGAGCTACTACCATCTTGGAGCAAATGAAAGAGCCGTCCACCGAGATCAAGAAATAAAAAAAAAAGATAGGCTCTTTGGAGAAACAAGCCAAGCTAGACTCCGAGGCTATTGAGAAGGCCAAACTGGAGCTCGCTGCTACTATCCAAGAGAGAGATGCCAGCTATGCCGCCGTCAATTAAGCTAGGGGAAAGGTAGCTGCCATCTAGGAGTAATTGGACAAAGCTAGGGGATAGCTGGTGGAGCTTAAGAAGATCGCGTGTGGACCCATCTTTTGAGTGGGTGTACAATTGGGGGATCGACCGAGATGAAGAAAACAACTCAAGCTTACTCCTAGATGACCAAGTTTTGCCCTGGGATCTTCCAAAAGGGCTTGCTTGCTTGAGAAAGCTCGGTGTCCCTCCTAAACATCCCGATTGGAGTGCGCCCCCCGAGGTTGAGCTAGTGGACCTTCCTCAAGCTTATTTTCCTCTCATGCTGCTAGGTTTCAACGAAGAAAAGTTACTGACAAAAATGGTGATGAGGTCCCGGAGATGACCCTAGGAGTGACCGACGAGCATGGCTAGGAAATAGCAAAGCTTGGCCAAGAGACTGGAGAGCTTGGCTAGGAGGCTGTAGAGGCCAGTGTAGTTGTTCCAGAGGCTTTTCCTGACTTATCCCTTGATTTGTAATAATTTTTCTTTTTTAAGTTCTTTTGTATTGAACGATGGTTAAGACTTTTGCAATGAATGCACTTTATTTCTGTATCTCATTTTGCATCATGCTTGCGGCTTGTAGTGTTCCCAATTTTGCTCATTGTTTAAGTGTCCTTGGATAAACTTTGTAGGACAGAGTTCTGAGCTCTCACAGAGCTCGAAATTTTTGCTAAGTGTACTTAGGCAAACCTCGAGAGACAAAGTTCAGAACTCGCATAAAGTTCGGTTAACTTTTTCATAAGATTTTTGCCATGTATACTTGAGCAATTTCACAAGAAAGAGTTCAGAACTCATATAGAGTTCGGCTAACTTTTTCTTGAAATACTTGCTAAGTGTACTTAGGCAAACCTCGAGAGACAGACCTCAGAACTCGCATAAAGCTCGGCTAACTCTTTTTAAAAAATTTTGCCAAATATACTAAGGAAACATTCACAAGACAGAGTTTGGAACTCACATAGAATTCGGCTAACTCTTCCTTGAAAGTTTTGCTAATTGTACTTAGGCAAACCTCAAGGGACAGAGCTTGGAACTTGCATAGAATTTGGCTAACTCTTTCCTAAAATTTTTGCTAAGTATACTTGGGCAATATTCACTAGACAGAGTTTGGAATTAGCGTAGAAGTCGGCTAACTTTTTCTTGAAATTTTTTCTAAGTGTACTTAAGCAAATCTCAAGGGATAGATCTTGGAACTTGCATAGAATTTGGCTTACTCTTCTCAAAATAAATTCTAGTATACTTAGGAAACATTCACAGGACAGAGTTCGGAACTCACATAGAGTTCGGCTAACTTTTGAATTTTTTGCTAAGTGTACTTAGGCAAATCTTGAGGGACAGAGCTTGAAACTTGCATAGAATTTGGCCAACTCTTCTTAAATTTTTTTGCTAAGTATACTTAGGCAATATTCACAAGACAGTTCAGAACTTGTGTAGAGTTCGGCTAACTCTTTCTTAAAATTTTTTGCTAAGTGTACTTAGGCAGACCTTGAGGGACAGAGCTTGGCTAACTCTTTTTAAAAAGTTTTGCCAAGTATACTTAGGCAACACAAGACAGAGTTCGGAACTCCCAAAGAGTTCGACTAACTCTTTTTTAGAATTTTTGCTAAGTATACTTAGGCAAACCTCGAGGGACAGAGCTCGGAACTCGCTTAAAATTCGGCTAACTCTTCCCTAAAAGTATTGCTAAGTGTTATTGGAAAATATTCACATGATAAAGTTCAGAACTCATGTAGAGTTTGACTAACTCTTCCTTGAAATTTTTGCTAGGTATACTTAAGCAAATCTCAAAAGACAGAGTTGGAAATTTGTATAGAGTTCGGTTAACTTTTCCCTAATATTGTAGTTGCTCGACCAAGTCGTAAGGTTGGGTTCTTTTTCATACTTGTTACAACTCATTTGGACAAGTTTCGTCATACCTTAGCAAAAATTTGTTGTTTTTGGCATGCTTATAACGCAAATACTATTTTTCTTTGACCTTGCCTTGTGATCCTCATGCCAAATGCTTGTGCAATTCTACGGTTTAACCTCGCATTTTTTAAGACATCTTAACATCGTGCTTAAGCAAATGAGGAGTTCTCTCCCAATATAAATTGTTCTTGAAAAGGGTGCGTTAAAAGTTCAAAACAAGTGATTTCTTGTGAAATTAAGAAAAATATTTAATTTAGATAATAAAGGAAAACAAAAACTTTAAGTAAAAGTGGTCCACAAGTGAGTTTGATATATATGCCAACTCGGTTAAGAAAATTATATTTCACTGGTAATACTTTCTCAAGTTGTTGGAATTCCAAGATCTCAGAGCTTGTTTGCCTTCAGGATCTTCGAGGTAGTACGTGCCTTTGCCGGTGAGCTTAACTATCTTTTAGAGTCATTCCCAATTTGGGCCGAGCTTCCCGTCCACCGAGTCCTTGTGTTTCCAATAAATTTCCTCAAAATGAGGTCTCCAATAGAGAATTGTCTATGTTGGACCTTCTGGTTATACGTCTTGGCGAACTATTTCTGATAGTCAGCCATTCGTATCAGTGCATTTTCTCTTCGTTCGTCAGCAAGGCCGAGGTCCTGAGCTAAAACTTCCTCATTATTCCTGATGTTGTATGCCTTGGTCCGTATTGTGGGCAAATCGACTTCCAGCGGGATTACAACTTCGAATCTGAAAGCCAGAGCGTAAGGCATTTCGTTCGTTACTTTCCACGGTGTGGTCCAATAGGCCCACAAAATGTTTTCCAATTCCTCGATCCATTTGCCTTTGGCTTTTTCAAGCCTCTTATTGATCTCATTCATGATTGTTTTGCTTGTGGCCTCATCTTGCCCGTTGTACTACGGGTAGCTTGGCATTGAATTGTAGAACTCGATTTTCAATTGCCACAACAAGTCTTTTAACCTTTTGTCCTACGAACTGCTTTCTGTTGTCTGACATGAATGCCCTGGGAATGCCAAACATGGACAGAATGTTTCTATAGATGAATCTGATTATGTTCGTCTCCTAGATCTAGACTAGTGGTTCGGCCTCCACCCATTTCGTAAAGTAGTCCGTCTCTGCTAAAAAAATTTTTTTGTTCCCTATAGCTCGAGGTAGGACCCCCATGATGTCCATTCCCCATTGAGCAAAGGGTCGCGGACTAGTGAGAAGGGTTAAGTCCCTTGATGGCTGATGAATCAGAGGAGAGAAGAACTAGTATTTGTTATACTTGTGGACATACACCTGGGCATCTTTTTGCATGAATGGCCACCAGTATCCCTGAGTCAAGGCTTGGTGAGACAATGATCTTTCCCCTGAGTGTAGTCCACAAATGTCTTCGTGGATTTCAAAAAGTATATCTTCAACCAAGCTCAGGTGGATACACAATAGGTAGGGTCCCAGGTATGACCTTTTGTACAAGTCCCCGATGGGGAAGATCCAGAACCGTGCTGCCTTTATTCAGAGTTTGTGCGCCTCTCTCTTATCTTTTGGCAGCTTGTCATGTCGTATAAAATTCACAATTAGATTCATCCAGCTCGGCCCCAACTCCGTGTGGACTAAGATAGATCCTTGGGACGTTTCATGACTTGTGGCCAAGATCAGATCAACTGCAATGGTTCGTCTTATTTTCCCTTTGAAAATTGATACCAAGCCTATTAGTGCGTCTGCATGTGAATTTAAGTCCCTCCTCACGTGCTAAATTTTGATTGCTTTGAATTCGGTAAGGAGGGTTTTTGCTATTGCCAAATATTTAGCCATCTTGGCTTCCTGAGTTTCAAATTTTTTGACTTGGTTGACTACCAAATTTTGGTTGACTAAGTGATTTGAATAGGGCTAGCATGAGGTTTTTCAACGGTAGGTACCTTGTTTGGCAATCCGTAAACATTTTGCTAACAATTTAGATCAGGCGTTGCTCTCCATTTACCTTTCTTAGAAATACCGAACTAGCAGCATGTGTAGAGACAGTGAGGTAGACATAAAGCAACTCTCCCTCATCTGGGGTATAAAATATCAGTGGTTTTGTCAGATATTTCTTAGAGTTTTGGAGTGTGAGCTCACACTCCTTGTTCCATAAAAAAATTTCATTCTTGCGAAGGAGTTGGAAGAAAAGATGGCATTTGTCAGAGGACTTATTGATGAATTGGTTAAGTGTTGTTGCCATCTCAGTCAATTTTTGGATCTTTTTCACAATCCTCGGGTTGACGAGGTTGTTGATCGCTCTAATTTGCTCTAGGTTTGCCTCGATCCCTCGTTGTGTCACCAAGTGTCCCAGGAATTTTCCCGAGCTTACCCTGAAGGCACATTTTCCCGCGTTCAACCTCAGTTTGTGCCTTTTGAGTATTGTAAACACTTCGGTCAAGTATTTCACATGATCTGACTCTTTTTTCTCTTAACCACCATATCATCAATGTATGCATCCATGTTTTTACCCATGATTGGCTTGAACATTTTAGTGATCATCCTTTGATATGTGACTCCAGTATTTTTTAGACCAAATGACATGACCTTGTAGCAGAATATGACATGGGGGGTGATGAAGACAGTCTTTTTTTTATCGGGCTCATGAATTGATATTTGATGGTAACCTCGATAAGCGTCTAAGAAGCTCATCTGAGCATGTCCCGAAGTTGAATCCACCAATTGGTTAATTTTTGGCAAAGGAAATCAGTTATTCGGATAATTTCGGTTAAGGCTTGTGAAATCAACGCAGACTCTCCACTTTCTAGTCTTCGTCTTTACCATGACTGTGTTGGATAGCCAGCTCAGGTAAAGAGCCTCTGTTGTCGCACAAGCCTCTTTTAGCTTCCTAACTTCTTCTATCCTCGCGTCCACATGCTCGGTTGTGGACCTTCTTCTTCTTTGGTTTATTGGTGAGGCCTTTGGGAGAATGTTTAACTCGTGTGATGAAATTGGGATTTATCCCAGGCATCTTGTAGGGTGTCTATGCGAAGACCTCGATATTTGTTGTGAGGAACTAGATGAGCTCAGTTCTCTCTCGTTCCTCCATGTTTGCACCAATGAGAAAGAAATGATCCGAGCTTGGCTCATCCAGTTCATAGCATATCAGGTATTCCACGACCTTAGCCTCGGGATCCCATTCGACGTCTTCTAAAACCTCATGCTCTTCCTCGATCAATTGCACCTCTTTCATGCCCGGCTTAGTGGAAATCTTAGCGTGGTAACATTGTTTGACTACCACCTGATCTCCGTAAAGGGTCTCCTCATCTCGAGGGTGGCAAATTTTATGACTTGGAATACTATGGAAGCCACTCCCTTTGTCCTATGCAACCAATCTCGACCAACGATTGCATTATATAGGGAAGATATATCAACAACAATGAACTCTGTCACTAGCTCTTGGGAACGAAGTCAAATCTTGAGAGTTACGATTCTCAAAGGCTAGTGAGACTGAGCATTAAAACTACTAGAGAGGCTCAGGCTATTTTTAAGTTTGATTTTGATAGTTTAAGTTATTTGAAGAGGTCATAGTACATCATCTCAACAGAGCTTCTTGTGTCCACCAAGATCCTTTTCATGTCATAATTGTTGATCCTGAGTTGAATGACCAGGGGGTCAGCATGAGGGTGTTGAACCATTCCAAGTTGACTTTGGAAAAATGTGATATTTTCTAGTTCGGACATTGTCTGTATCAGCTTCATAGCTGTTGATTGGACTGAGAGAACCTCATTCATTTTTCTGATCATTCGAATCTCTCCCAATATCTTATTCTTAAGATTAGGGTGATTTGGACCCCCTCATCATGTGAATGACTCATAAGGGAAGGTCATCTTCTAGGGTGTTGTTTGTTTCTTCGTTGCTTTGGTCAAACCTAGGGTTCGGTTTGGCCTTGGCTTCCTCTGTTCTAGTCTTTTCTTAGTCAACAAACTCTTTAAAGTGCCCATCCCGAACGAGCTGATCAAGGAAAGTCTTTGTAGCTCGGCAATTCTCAATTATGTTCCCCTTCTCCTCATGATAGGAACACTTCCACCATTGATTGTGCCTTTTGGGGTCCCCTTCCATGAGGAGTTTGTAGATTGGTTCTTTGAAAATTACATTGATCCCTTATCTTGCCCAATTTTCATTATCAACTGAGCCTTCCTTACACTTTTTGAATTGCCCTTTGCCCCACGGAGTTGTTTTGTAATTTGTTCTACCTGCCTGATGTCATCCTCTAGCCGAACGAACATTTCAACCCAGGTTATGAGGTCTTAGAGGTCGGCTGGAGGGCTTAGAGTTAGGTATTCCCAAAGTCTTTCTCTAGGAGTTAGCCTGAGCTTATAACTGGCTATTGCTAACTCCTCTGAATATTCTTCAATATTTTCATAAGTCTCACAATAACGCTTGATGTAGTTGCAAAGTGATTCGTTCTTACTCTCCCTGAGCGTCAAAAGAGAGCCAATGCCCTTTGGTGTTTTTGTATTTATAACGAACCGAGCTATGAACGATTCAGTGAGCTGGTGAAAGCTCTCAATTGATCCCACAAGCAACCGATCCAACCATTTCAACTCAAGATCCCATCCCCTAGGCTCGATTGAAACACCTGGCACACTAATGCATCCAAGTGATTCCAAAGAGCCATCATCTATTTGACGTGGTTGGTGTGAGATCTCGAGTCTGATTTTCCATCATACAACGTGAAGCTCAGCGAAGTGAACCTTTTTGGTAGGTCCATCCCCTTGATTTCTCAGGAGAATGGCGTCTGATACCTCAAAACTGGTTTCCTTGGCCCTAGCCTAGTCGTGCGAGCCACTGACCTTGGTGGCATGGTGACTTTCCTAATGCTGCTGCAATTTGGTTATTAAGTTTATCGGGTAGATCTCTTTCTTAGTTTCGCTTGGCATTGAGGGTATCGCGAAGATCCACATTGGAGGGAACTCGGGTAGGCGATACTCTCCATTTGCTCGATGCCATGGATTTGCTATCGCTTTGGTTTTCCAGACTAACATGAGGTCTACGTTGCCTTCTGTTTTGACCTTCCCAAGGTGGGAGGTTCGATCCTTTGGTCCTATCCTTGGATGGTCCTCCTTCTACCACTTAGGCTAGCTTCATCAGTCTATTATCAACCAAGATCTGTGCCATTTTGGCCAATTGGTTTTGTAGGCGTTTGATGGTTATGTCTCGGCTGTCGTCTCTCTCAAGAAACAACTGACCTGGTTTCTGCCTAAAGGCGACCTTGGCCATCCTTTGGGCATCAACCACTAGTTTATCTCCTTTGTCTTTAGGAGTTCTAAGAGCATGAGGGGGCTCCTTATGGGTTTCTTGACTGTCGGAACGATTGCTGCTTTGTGATGCCATTAGAGCTGCCCTTGCAAATGTCTATAATTAATTTCCCATAGACGGTGCCAATTTTAGGGTGTAGGTTTAAAAAATGAGAGAAAGAAAATCAATGATAGATACTTGCGGTGGTCCTACGGCTGTGCGGGTGACAATAGTCGGTCACCAGTCGATAGGGGCCTAGCTGCGACACAGAAATAATGAGATCGGCCGTCGAATGTGTTTTTGAGAAATGACTCTCCGGTAGTTAAGTTAGATGATCGAAAAACTTATGTAGAAAGAGAGAGTGTGTGTGTGTATGCTTCTCAAGACCAAAAACGCTTACTTTTTAGAGAAATAAAGGCTAAATTTATATGGTACAGCTCGACACATGCCTTAATGCACCAGTTGTCTTATCACTAGACAGACTACAACTCGACGCGTGCTTCTATGTGCCGACCGCTATGTCAGTGAGTAGGCGGCTAACCCAGCCACGCTCGTAGGGCCTGACTGGTAGCCTTTCATCCTGCTGCTGACGTCTCGATCCGGGTATGAGAGATGTCAAAAGAAGCTTCGACGTCCACGCTACCTTCTATCTCCTGGCATTCCTTGGGATTGCCATCGGCCGTTGCCCCTCGTCCAAGCTATAGTGCGGTTATTCCTCCGAACTTGCTAAATAGCGATAGTTCGGAAGTAATGATGGCCTTAACTCAGACAATGCCTGTATTCAATGGTGTCTTCACCGAGCTCCGGCGCAGATGACCACCCAGCTTGCTTTATAGTGATAGCTCAGTGGGGGGGCCTGCCCTAACAAGGCCATAATTTGTTATAGTATATTTTATCCCTTTACAATAACAATTGTATATAAGTAAAACTAAAATTACAATTACAAAACAGAAAATAAGAATGAGATACAAACAGAATTATGAGTCAAGTCCTACAACATAGTCTCCTTAAAAAAGATACGTTGCCTACCGAGGGTATTGTAAACTTTACCGACGTCTTTCTCCCAAGATAAAACGATTACATTGCGTACGTCGAAATACCACTAAGGTAAACCTTAGCGAACTAAACCTAAGTATGTCTCTCTCTCTTAAAACCAAGAAACCAAAACTATAAAAACTGTGTAAACTCTCTATTTTTTAAAATCAAAAGTCCTAACTCTCTTTTATAGGAGAAGAAAATTTATAATCATTTTTCTTATTAAACTATAAAAAATAAGAATCATTTTCTTAGTTGGACTGTGATGGGAGGAATTCAATAAGTTTTCATAATTGACCTCTACAAGTCAATGCCCAACTTCGTTCATACTAAAATTTCAACAATCTCCCAATGAATGAAATTAACAAACAAATCGATGCAGAATACAAAGTTGAGTTGAAAGAGAGAAAATGAATAATTCTTCCATAGGATATGTAGCTTTGGGCCTTAAACCTTTTCTTTTTGTTGTTCATCATACGAAAATAGAACATTCATTGCCTAATGTAGATGCATAATAATTAATAATTTGATGGACGTCGTTTCTCAAAATACATGAAATTAAACAACAAATTATAAAAAAAAAAATTCCAAAAATAATTCATGACTTTAATAAAATGATAAACTTCAAAGATCAATTCAAGTTTTGACTTATAAGCAACGACTATTTGTGGGAGTTCCAAAACCACATACGGCTGAAAACGTTATGGTAGAGAAGATAATGATATTTTGATAATTTTATATATAAAAAAAAAATGCCCTTTTGTTTGAAGAAACCGATAGATTTTCTTTCAATGCGTGTTAGTTATACACAATCAATTAGTTTAAATGAAAATTGTGACGGTGTAATTTGAGTTCACAAACTAAAAAAATTTATATGAGCTTATTTTGTAACTCAAGAGCTAAATCAGAAGTGACACAGCGGTTAAGTGAATTAAACCCAAAATATAAAACGAGCCGGTCCATTAAGGACTAGATGGATCCATCATTCGGCCCATTTGTTCCTTTTTATATGAACATCGTTCCGGTTCGGCCCATCTTAAACATACCCAATAAAAACACCAAATCGTCGATCGGACAAATCACTCAAAACCCTAAATCCTGCCGCCTCCCATCTCTATAAATTGTTCTTTTTCTGACTCGTTTCTCATCTCTCTCTCTCATGGCGGTTGCGGGAGGCCACCGCTCTATGAGTACACAGATGGAGCCTGAGTTTTTTCGTGTCATTTTGATTCGGATATAGTTGTCTTTTCTGTATGAATGGGTTCAGATTTAGTTTTTTTGTAGATGAATCGTTTGGATTTTGATGTGATTTTGTGTCCTAATTTCGGTGTTAGTAGTGATAGACCCGAAATGCTTTTAAACTTAAGAGAGCTTTGTTGTTGGCCTCTGAGTTCATTTATGTTCTATCGAAATGCGCACACATCAAATTTCTATTCATGTTGACAAATTGGGGTTTTGGGCGTGCACTTTCGGGTTTTTCTTTCAATTAGGTTAAGTTTTTTCCATTGATTTGGGACTGAAACGTCTACCCCTTTAAAGCATATTCAATTGCTTCTGGGATGAAGAAAGTCCCTGATATTTATCCACCCTTTTCACTTTACAGCAATATTTTGCTTGTGTTTTGCTGACCATTCCTGGATGGTACATTTATTGCTTGTAATCAATCCAAAATGCTTGTTTCATGCCTGTTTTGTGATTGAATTCTGTTAATTAATGTCTGTGATGACAAATCCAAAGGCTTGTTTCTCAAAACATTCGCAGTGGCCGCCTAAGATCTTTCGTCTTCGCCAGGCTTGAGAGATTATGCTGCTTTCATCCTTCCTTGGATGTCTGAGACATATCTGATAGAATTCAACTTTTGTTTTTTACACAGTATAAATGAAATATGAAACTTAATCATTCTTTTGGTAGTTTACGTAAAATGAATTTATTTCTGACATGGAAGTTTGAATCTGAAATTTGCAGCTTATGTAAATACATATCTATTTTACTTATAACTATTGTTGATGATGACAAACTAAAGGCTTGTTTCTCTAAACATTCGCAGTGGCCGCCTAAGGTCTTTCGCCTTCGCCGGGCTTGAGAGATTATGCTGCTTCGATCCTTCCTTGGATGTCTGAAACATTGATTTCCTTCTGAACATGCATTAGTACAAGTAAAATTATGAATCTTTATCAATTTTCTTACAAATAATGGTTTTTCTTTCTTGGAGGTTTGAAATATGAAACTTGCGGCCTATCTAAATAACTTTTTTTTATGGATATATTTTAAGTTGTGATGGATCTACTGTTAACATTAACTACATTTTGATAACAAATCGAATGACTTGTTTCTCGAGACATTGGGCTGGGTTTGAGGCATCTATTAGAATTCAAATTTGATTTTCTTTATCGTCTTTAATGTAAACTAGCTGTGAGGCAAGAGCTGTGCAGGATTAGAATTGATTATTGAATGTGGATGAATTTTGTTTTTGTTTTTGTTTTTGCTTTTTTAATTTATATAGCTTTTATTATCGTAAAGCAGTTGGAGAAGTATTTTTGGTATAAAAAAATGAGTGAGTTCCTTTTCTATAATAGTATAGATACATTACAAGCAAGCAAAGTCATAATTTCTTAGTTTGAAATTTACAAACTCTGTAAGTACGGATTTTTTATTGATAAAATGGTTATAATTGTGTTTATTGTCAATCTTAATTACTGTTGATGATGACAAATCCAAAGGCTTGTTTCTCAAAACATTCGCAGTGGCCGCCTAAGATCTTTCGCCTTGCCGGGCTTGAGAGAGAGTGCTGCTTTATCCTTCCTTGGATGTCTGAAACCTCTTTTATATTTATAAGTATTTTCATTTTGATTTTAAGTAAGGTAATTTGGGGTATTATGGAGTCTTGTCATCATTTTTTGGTGTTTTTACTTGCAGGGAATTCCCCACTTAAGAGCCTTTTCGGGAAGATCTTATTCCTAGTGGAGGTACTTGGGGTGCCTGTGATGTGATTTTCTTTTTTAGGGTTTGTTTCACTCAACTTCACCGGTAATACGTCTTAAAAAAAATTACCTCTTATTTGTATTAGTTATAATTTTATATTTTTTAAAAATAAATATATTAAAAATATTAGATAAAAGATACATTGAATACATATATAATATAAATATTGTTATAAATCGAAAAGCAAATTAGAAATTATAATTTGAAAGGCCTGTTAATTTAGGAAAAATAAAAAATAAGGGTAAATTTAGAGGTTTGTTTGAAATACATATATAATTTATAATTTGAAAGAAGTTTGTTTGAGTTTTTTTGTGTGTTTGGGTTCTGTTAAAAAATGATCCATGCGTAAAAAAAAGATATAGATTTAGAGGTTTTCAGATATTGAATCATAATTTATTTGGGTTTCATTTGAATTTGAATTATTAAATTAATTCAAATAAATTTTAATTGTAGAAAATATGGGAGATTGTTTGAAAGATTTAAAAATGTGTTTAATATTATAAATATTTCATGCAACTTGTAAAAAATCTTTCATTGTTTTAATTAATGTATGAAATTTGTGTTTTTTTTTTGCAGAACATTGGTCTGAATTTGGTATGACACGCACACTTCTTATTTCCTGTTCTTACATCCATATTTTGGGCAAATTGCATTAAACCC
>BRYE01000007.1:10560385-10570385 GCA_030159115.1 Actinidia arguta var. hypoleuca
CGAGGTACGAAATGGGCTTTTGATTATTGGTTGTCGTCGAATTTAAAAGTCTAACTAGAATTGCTTTCTGACTCTATATCATTTTTAAGGCAAAAAAGGATGAGTTTTTTTATGGTTCATTTGTGTTGGATTTCAGATAATTTGAAAATGGTCCGAGCATACAAATGGACTAGCTAGATTTTATAATTTGACTTGTTTCTTAATTTGATTATCAAGTGTGGGAACTGCAACTCTTGCATCAAATGCTAGGGCTATCGGAGGTAATTTGATCTTCATGAGATTTTGTAATACAAAGAATAATTTTTTTTCAACTTTGGGTGCTCGGTTGGTAAAGATTCTGGCTTTGTGGTCAAGATGACACTAGTTTAAGCCCCCTTAGGATCCATTTAGTTGTCAGAAATTTTGTATAAGAAATTGGTTATGAGAGAAAGTGAAGTAAAATAAAAAAAAATTAAATTTCTTACGTGTGTTCATTTGACACCGGAATTTCACAAGAAAACTAAAATTTAGTTATTCATTTGCATTAATTTTTTTATTCTTTATGTATATTCTCACAAAATGATTAAATAATAAATATTTTTATATTCGTACACTTAAATAGTTAGATTTTTTATTTTGTTTTATTTTTGTGATGATATTTATTTTGAAATCAAGTTGTTATGCCATTTCCTCAATCACATGTCATAGTTTATGTATATTGTCGCTACAACAAATCAAATATTAATTCAAATTATTTTTTCCACAATACCCAAATCAAAAGGCAATAAAAATTTGGGTTTTTCGATCTTGCTTATTTTTTTTCTCTTCATTTTTTTTCATATCTTGATTTAATTTCTTTTATATTTTTTATATTTTTATCTTGCTTATTTTTATCACTCCCATTTTTTTATATATTGATTAATTGTTTTTTACTTTTTTTTTGTCTTGCTTATTTTTTGTCTCTTTAATTTTTTTTAATATTTTGATTTTGTTTTGTGGTCTATCATTAGACTATATTCTGATTAAAAATAAGCCTACAAAACCTTAAGGATAGTAATGTATTAGCCTTAGACTTCAAATGAGGATAATATAATTTATTTTGAAAAAAAACTATTTACCACGATGTGAAATCTTGTGATTTGGTGGAATAAATTTGAGAGGAAAGTGTATTCCAGTGAGAAAGCTGAGTTTTAGGTTCTTATAATTTTGTTAATAATTAAAGATATAGGAAAATTGATTTTTTCATACTTTCCTATCCTTTCTGAGTAACTAAGCGGAGTCTTAGGGCCATTAGAGGTTTATCGGGCCGTTAAATTCAGGGTCTATATTAGTTTTTTTTGGACTCGATTTGGCAGGGATATTAGGCTATGAAAAAAGAGAGTAAATATTTTTTCTAACAATTAACTTCCATTCAAGATTATAGTTTTTGTAACTTGTGGGATTAATCATCGAAGAAACAAGTCATTAATGAGCACAGGAAAGTGAGGGACAGTAGCCAGCAGGATCATTTTTGGATAATGTAAGGGGATGAATTAGACAATGACGTAATCTGGCTTTGCTAGGGCAAGGACCTCCGCTGGGCTATCGCTAAGAAGCAAGCTTGGTGGTTCCCTGTGCCGGAGCTCTGTGCAGACACCATTGGGTACTGACCTTTTTAGGGCGAAGGCCTACGTCAAAGCCCTTGTTACAGAGCTAGCTCGTAGGTCCTCTGCGTCGAAGCTCGGAGTAGTCACTAATGAAGACATACCGTTCGAGCCAATGCCTTCGTTACATTTGAGGTGCCGCAGCCCAGAGAGCTTGGAACAATAATTGCGCTTGGGCGAGGGGCAATGGCCGATAGTATTTTTAAGGGATGTCAGGGGACAAAAGGTGACTTGCACGTTAGAGTTCCTTCTTAACACCCCCACACTAGATGGATATGCTGACAGTTGATCATGAGTTATTAGCCACACCATAGAGGCATGGCTGGGTCAGTCGTCTATTCACTAACACAACAGTCGACACGTACAAGCACACGTCAAGCTCCAGCATGTCGAGTGACCAAACAGCTAGCGTGTCGAGCTACATGCTAAACTAAGAAATAAAAGAGAATACTGTTGTTCTCAGAGAAGTAAGTGAAACCTTGCTATCAAACTATACATACTCTTTCTCTCTCTAAAATTTTAAACGTCTAACTTGACCGTCGGAGAGCCGTTTCCCAGAAACAGCTCTGGAGACTGGTTTCACTATTCTTGTGGTTGTAGTCCAGGTATTGCTAGTTAACTGGATAAAGGGTTGGTACTACCAACACAGTCGTAGAACCACCGCTGGTGTCTATTCTTGGTTTCCCCTCTCTTCATCACATAATTGTAATCCCACAATTGGCACAATCTATGGGAAATCAATTATAGACATTCGCAAAGCCATTACTGATGGCATTACAACGAAGCAACCGTTCCGATAGTTGAAAAATTCACAGGGAGACCCCTCATGCATCCAAAACTCCTCGGGGACAGAGGGGGTAAACTACTAGGGGACGCACAGAGGGCAGCAAGGGCCACCTCTAGGCAGAACCTAGGTAGGTTGCTCCTTGGAAGGGCAAACAATCGAGATATAACCATTGAGTGCCTACAAAGGCAGTTGGCAAAGTTAATGCAAATTATGATTGATAGTAGGCTGATAAGACCAGTCAAGACCGCTGCGCCAGGGCAAACAGAGGGCCAAAATAAGGAACCGACCTTACCTCTTCAGGAAGGTCAGGACAAAAAGCAAAATAAAACTCACGTGAGCGTCGATAGCTAAACTGATAGCAAGACGGTGGCGACGAGTAAGTGGAGGAGGTCAATCTCAAGATCCAAATTTGGGGTGGATTTGCGCGACACACTCAACACAAAACAAAGCCAAGAAGGAGATTTGTGTGCCAAGCTCAACGGACGCAAGGAGGTGTCCATAAACAAAGTTGCCCTAGTGGGTTCGGTGATTCGCATGGCCTATAGTGAATAAAGGGAGGCTGCCCCGAGATACCAAACTCCATTCTCTCAAGAAATTGAGGGATTGAACCCACCAAAAATGTTCACACCACCGAGGTTCACCTTGTACGATGGAAATCAGACCTGAGATCCCATGTGAGCTACGTCAGACAGATGATGGCCCTCTGATATGGATGCTCTGATGTGCCGCGTGTTCCCGTTGAGCCTAGGGGACCTCAAACTGAAATGGTTCGATAAACTACCTACAAGGTCGATCGATAATTTTTACCAACTGACCGAATCATTTGTAGCTCGGTTCATGATCAACACGAAGGTGCCGAAAGGCATAGGTTCTCTTCTGACTATAAGAAAAGGCAAAAACAAAATGATCTGCAGCTATAGTAAGCGGTACTGGAAGACTTACAATGAGATCGAGGAGTGCTTGAAAGAGTTAGCAGTGACGAGTTATAAGCTCGAGCTGATTCCTGGCGAGAGACTCTGGGAAAACTTGACGCTTAACCCTCTGATCAACCTCCGGGACCTCATGTCTTGGGTCAAGGTGTTCGCCCCATTGGAGGACGACATCAAGCAAGTGGAGAAAGCTGCAGGGATAACCACAAGGGGAGAGGGCCCACACAAGAAGCAAAAGGAGGGCTCGGTTGACTATCAAAGTCAGGTAAGGCAAGGAATCAACGTGGTTTTCAAGGAAACAATTCATAAGCTCCTCGCCCATATCTGAGATAAACCTTACTTCAAGAAATCCAAACCCATGGGAGAAGTTCTCAAAAGGCGCAACCAAAGGTAAAGGTGCTCTTTTCACGAAGAAAGAGGGCATATAACGGATAGTTGCTGGGCTTTTAAGGTCTTCTTGGATCAACTGGTTTGAGATAAACACCTGAAGGAGTTTGTTGACAAAGACAAGACCCAAGCAAAAAAGGCTGAAGCCAAACCCAATCCGAGGTTTGACCAGAGTGAAGACAAGACATAATGGACTACGAATGAAGAAGAGGATCTACCCTGGGTACTATTCACATGATCGGAGGTCCACCTTCCCCAGATCTTGAAAATAGGATTGGGGGAGAGATCCGAATGCTAAAACAAATGTACAAGGTTCTCTCGGTCCATTCGTCGGTTAAGAAGCTGAGAGTAGCAACAACGGAACTAGGGAGCATAACGTTCAACAAGGCCGATTTGGAGAGGGTGCAACACCCCCCTTAGTCATCCAACTCAGAATGAACTTGGTGGATACGAGTAGTTCAGTTGAGATGATGTATTATGACCTTTTTAAATAGCTTAAAATCACTCACTCAGACTTAGAACCTACTCGAGCTCTTCTGGTAGGATTCAACGCTCAGTCTCATTGGCCCTTAGAAACAGTGACCTTAAAAGTCCGAGCTGGCTCCTAAGAGTTGGTGACAGAGTTTATTATAGTAAACATCTCTTCCCCGTATAATGAAATTATTGTCTGAGATTGGTTGCACAAGTTGAAAGGGGTGGCCTCCACGCTTCATCAGGCAATCAAGTTTGCCACCCCCCGAGGTGAAGAGACCCTTTACGAAGACCAAGTAGCGGCCAAACAATGCTATCTTGCTATGGTTTCCACTAAGTCGGCCATGAAAGAAGTGCAACTGATCGAAGCAAAGTCAAAGGTCTTAGAGGCTAAAGTCGTGGAAGACCTGATACGCTACAAACTGGATGAGGCAAGCTCAGATCGTTTCTTTCTCACAAGAGTGAACTTGGAGGAACGAGAGAGAACTGAGCTTATCTAGCTTCTCTGAGCTAATATCGAGGTCTTTGCATGGACACCTTATGAGATGCCCAGAATAGACCTGAACTTCATCAAGCACGAATTGAACATTCTACCAGATGCCTGATCGGTCAAACAAAGAGAAAGAGGAAGGGGATCCGTAACCGAGCACGTAGATATAGTGATCGAGAAAGTAGAGAAACTAAAGGAGCCAAATGCAATAATAGAGGTCCTTTACTCCAGTTGATTATCCAACACAGTCGTGATAAAGAAAAAAATAGGCAAATGGAGGGTGTGTATTGATTTCACAAGTCTTAATCGAGTTTGTTCGAAAGATTGCTTCCCTTTGCCAAAAATGGATCAACTGGTAGACTTTACCTCGAGTCATGCTCGAATGAGCTTCTTAGATGCATACCGAGGTTACCAACAAATTGCCATGTGCGAGTCTGATCAAGAAAAACTACATTTATCACCCCCCGAGGCATATTCTGTTAAATGCCCTTTAGTTTGAAAAATGCTAAGGCCACATATTAACGGATGATCACAAAAATATTTGAGCCAATCCTGGGCAAAACCATGGATGCATACATCAACGATATAGTGGTCAAAAAGTAAGAAAGAGTCAGACCATATCAGGGACTTGATCAAAGTATTTGTGATACTCAAAATGCACAAGTTGAGACTGAATGTAGCAAAATGTGCTTTCGGGGTGAGCTCAGGAAAGTTCTTAGAACATTTGGTGATAAGGCAAGGGATTGAAGAAAACCCAGAAGAAATCACAACAATCGACAACCTCGTCAGCCCACAGACTGCGAAGGAGGTTCAGAAGCTAACCGGGATGGTAGCGGTACTGAACAGATTCGTTAGTAAGTCCTTAAATAAATGCCGTCTATTCTTTATGCTGCTCCAAAAAAGTGTGAAGTTTTCATGGAATGAGGAGTGCGAATTCGCACTCCAACAGTTCAAAATATACTTAACTGAACCACCGCTTCTTTCCACTCCAGATGAGGGAGAGCTGCTCTATGTCTATCTTGCTGTCTTTGAACATGTTGTGAACACGGTGCTATTGAGGGAGGTAGACGGAGAACAACGCCTGATCTACTTTGTTAGCAAGACGTTAATGAATTGCCAAATAAGGTACTCGCCGTTGGAGAAGCTCATACTGACCTTAGTCTTGACCTCACGAAAACTCATGTACTATTTTCAAGTATATCCCATTGCTATTTACACTGAGTTTTCGCTCAAAAATATTTTATCAAAAGCAGACTTGTTTGACCGACTTTTAAAATGGGTTGTTGAGCTCGGACAATCTGACATAAAGTTCTTACCTAGAACAACAATAAAAGGACAGGTCCTAGCCGATTTTGTGGCAAAGTTTTTGCCCCGTGTTGTGAATGCAGAGCAAGGTCCCCTTGTGTCTGCACGCAACAGGGGGAAAGCTTGATAGTGGGACCTTCTGAACACAAGTCAGCATTAGGGAGTCTAGAGGTTATCTAAGAACCACCCCAAACTGCAAAAACTACCATCGTTGGTGAGATGACTGAGGGTCCAGAGGTTATTGTAGAATCACTTCAGATCGATCCCACTTCGACTTGGAAAATGTTTGTTGGCAGAGCTAAAAACAATCTGGGGATAGGGGCAAGAAGAGTTTTGAAAAGCCTAGAGGGAGCAATCTTTGAGCAGTGCCTCAGACTAAATTTTCCAGCGACAAACAACCAAGCCGAGTACGAAACTTTCATTGCGGGACTCATATTCGCCAGCAAGCTAAAAGTTTCCGAGCTTCACATATTTAGTGACTCAAAGCTGGTAGTAAGCCAAGTCATAGGAAATTTTGAAGCTCGGGGAGCCAAAATGGCAAAGTATTTGGTAGTGGCAAAGAAACTCCTCACCAAATTTATAGCAATAAAGATCAAACAAGTAAGGAAGGACCTAAATTCACATGCAGATGCTCTGGCAGGCTTGGCATCGATTTTTGAAGGTGAATCAGGTCGTACCATTGCAGTCGAGTTAATCTCGGTACCTAGTCTTGAGATACAGTAGGAATTTGTCCTAGTCAATACCAAATTGGGCCCGAGATGGATGGACTTGATCATGAATTTCATGCAACACGACAAGCTACCATAGGACAAAAGAGAAGCGCATAAAATTCAGGTGAAAGCAACACGTTTCTGGATCTCACCCTCTGGGGACTTATACAAAAGGTCTTATCTGGGACCGTACTTGCTGTGCATTCACCCAAGTTTAATTTAAGATGTGCTCTTCAAAATTCATGAAGGGATGTACGGGTTACACCCATGGGGGAGATCATTGGCTCGCCGAGCCCTCACGCAGGGATATTGATGGCCTTACATGCAAAAAGATGCCCAGGTGTACGTCTGTAGGTGTCCCAATGCCAACTTTTTTCCCCTTTGATTCATCAGTCAGCCAGTGACTTGACCCCTCTCGCTAGTCCATGGTCCTTAGCTCAATGGGGGATGGACATTGTGGGGGTCTTGTCCCGAGCTCTAGGGAATAAAAGGTTTTTGTTAGCGGCGATTGATTACTTCACGAAATGGGTAGAGGTTGAATCATTAGCCCAAATCAGGGAGATGGACGTGACCAAATTTATCTGAAGAAATATTTTGTCCAGATTCGGCATTCTAAGAGCATTCATATCAGATAACAGAACCCAATTTATAGAAAAAAAAGTTAAAGACTTTTGGAGCAACTGAAGATTGAGTTTTACAACTCGACACTGAGCTACTTGCAAAGCAACGGCCAGGCCAAAGCCACCAACAAGACGATCATGAACGGGATCAAGAAGAGGCTTGAAAAAGCCAAAGGCAAATGGGTAGACGAGCTCCCAAATGGTTTGTGGGCCTATCAGACCACATCGCGAAAAACAACGAACGAAATGCCTTACTCTTTGGCTTTCGGATTCGAAGCTATAATCCCACTAGAGGCCGGTTTGCCCACAATATGGACTGAGGCTTATGATGCAAGTCACAACGATGAAGTCTTAGCTTGGGACCTTGACCTCGCCGATGAAAGAAGAGAGAACACGCTCATACGGATGGTTGACTACCAGAAGCAGTTAGCCAAGACATACAATCAGAAGGTCCAACATATAGAATTTCTAGCTGGGGACCTCGTCTTAAGGAAGGTTGTTGGAAAAACCAAAGACTCGACATATGGGAAGTTAGGACCGAATTGGGAAGGGCCATACAAGATAGTCAAGCTAGCCGACAAGGGCATTTACTACCTCGAAGACTTAGGAGGGAAACAAGTCCCGAGACCTTGGAATTCCAACAACTTAAAAAAGTACTACTATTGAAATATAATTTTATCCATCGAGCTAAAGTTCATGTCAATACAATTGCTCATATATTTTGCTGTCTTATTATTCTCTAGATTGCAAAATTTGCCTAAATATACTTATAAAATTTTTAGGGAAGAGTTAGCCGAACTCTGTCACTTGAATATTTTATAGAGAGTATACTTAAAAAATATTTACAAATGGGAAGAGTTAGCCGAGCTTCAAGAGAATTCTGAGCTCTGTCAAAAAATTTACCTAAATATACTTATAAAATTTTTAGGAAAGAGTTAATCGAGCTCTGAGTGAGTTTCGAGTTCTGTGTCTTGAAAATTTTTTAGAAAAATTTACAAATGAGAATAGTTAGTTGAGCTCTAAGAGAGTTTTGAACTCTGTCAAAAAATTTATCTAAATATACTTATAAAATTTTTAGGGAAGAGTTAGCCGAGCTCTGTTTTTTGAAAATTTTACAGAGAGTATACTTAAAAAAAAATTATGAATGGAAAGAGTTAGCTGAGCTTGAAGAGAGTTTCGAGCTCTGTCCAAAAATTTGCCTAAATATACTTATAAATTTTTTGGGAGGAGTTAGCCGAACCTTGAGCGAGTTCCAAGCACTGTCTCTTAAATTTTTTACAGAAAGTATACTTCGAAAACTTTCATAATTGAGGAAAAGAAAATTAAGGTCAGGAAAAGCTCCAAGCTCCATTCTATAATCCAAAAAGCTCCGAGCTCCATTCTATAATCCAAAAAAGATGTAAGCAAACGATTTTATTTATATGAAATCGTTCGATTACAAGGCTAGTACCCATTCATTACATAGATCAGTTCGATCATTACATCAACTACACAGACCTCAGTTTGGTCAGTACAAAATACCGCTATGAAATCTACTTTCTAAGGGTTGTTGAGCTCCAAGGAGACAACCAATCTATGCTGGAGGAATTACGAGAGGCTCTAGTCCAGTTCGGGGGATCTTTATAGAGTATAGTATGGGGAACGGGCATGATCTGGAAGTTTTTCTTTCAAAGATCACACCTAGTCAACTACAAAACTATCCGAGCCAGCTGCCAACAAGTGATGGTAAAGTTTATATCACCTCGGGCACGTCAAACTCAAGAATAACTTCCTCTCTTCAACCTCCGGCACAGGCAAAACTCGTGGAAGAGTTTGTTGAATCCATGGAGAAGAAGAGGAGCTTCTTGTTACAGACCTTTTGGGAATAAAAGGTCCACATTATAGATCTTTTGGGAACAAAAGTGGACGCGAACCAGGACCATCTCAGTAGAAAAAGGCTTTGGGAGTCCAAATCTGATGACCATCAACTCTGGTTCTAGAGAGAGAACCTGAATCAAAGGGATTGAAAGATTATGGATGCAGAAATGAAGCCAGGATTTGTTCTATTTATGATGGCGAAGGGAAGTCAAACAGATCGTCACTAATGGGAGGCTAACAATCTTCCATTTAAAACGGAAGACATGTGAGAAGGCATGGCTTGATCTTAGACGTGATGTTCCATGCACTAAACGGCGTTAGCCGATTGATAGGATAAGGACATGTGGCATATCCCATCAGTCATAAATTCTGCCTTTAAGGCAGGAAGCATAATTGTCATCCAGGACGCGTGATAGGAAGACTCTTCGCCACTTTGGGCACGCGAAATGGTGAAGCTTGAACCTGGACGTGATGTTCCATGCATTGACTGTCATCAACTATTTCACATTAACACAAGCATGTGATGCATTACATCTTCACCACGTGTCCCACTGAGGTGCAATCGATCGCACTTGGGAGAAATATGATAGGGAGTTAGCCGAGCTCCAAGCGAGCTTCGAACTTTGCCCCGAGAAGTTTTTCCTTTGGGTTAGCTGAGCTTAATGAGAACTCTGAGCCCTGACCCACAAGTTTTGTCAAGGTATAGTCTACTAGAGACATGATGGGAAGTTAGCTGAGCTCCGAGCGAGCTCCGGACTTAGCCTTGAGAAGTTTTTTCTTTGTGTTCTTGGAAAAAGTTCATGTAGGGGTTAGCTGAGCTCA
>BRYE01000007.1:10587885-10597885 GCA_030159115.1 Actinidia arguta var. hypoleuca
ATGGCAAGATTAATGCCATCAACACAAGGGTAAATGCCCCTATTACTATAGATGTAAATACCCTAATAAGGTAGATCGAACCTCCGTTCATGGTAATGAAGGTCAGAGTCTCCTCTAGGTTCAAATTGCCATCCCAGCTCGGAGTTTATAAAGGGAAAACAGATCCTATGGACTACCTAGATTCGTATAAGAACCTAATATTGCTCCAAGGATATTCGGACAAAGTGATGTGCAAAGCTTTCTCAGCGACCTCGAAGGGTTCGACGAGGTCGTGGTTCAGAAAGCTATCTCTAGGGACCGTAGACTCATTTGGTGACTTAAGCAGGATCTTTGTTGCCAATTTCATGAGCTATCGGGTTAGGCTAAAGAATGCCTCCCACCTCTTTACTATTCACCAGAAGGAGAGTGAGAGCTTGAAGGAATATATTAAATGATTCAACCAGGCTATCTTAGAAGTAGAAGACCCCAGTGATAAAATGGTAATCATGGTCATTATGGAGGGACTTCACTCGGACCCACTTTTGAACTCCCTCTCCAAGAATGTCCTGAGACCTTGTCAACTCTCCAGAGCAAAGCTGATAAGTATATTGGTGCAGAGGAGTTAGCCGAGGTCAAGCAAAGGAAGCGGGGAAGGAGCGATCATAAAAGGAAGGAGACTGATACTAAACGATCTGACTATAGGGATGAGGTGAAGATCAAGTGGTCAGACCAAGACTCAAGAAGGAGAAATAACGTCAGGCATCCTCACATTCCACCTTGTCGACCTGACTTGATATTACCACCCCTCAACACTTCCATCGCCTGAGTGCTCACGAAGATCAAGCACAAAATATTCATAAACTGGCTCAGAAAAATAAAGACCAACCCCAATGAGAGAATTAAAAACAAATATTGTGAATTTCATAAAGACCAGAGGCACCACACTAAGGATTATTTCCAGTTAAAGGAACAGATAGCTGACTTAATTAAGAGGGGGTATCTATGAAAGTACATTGCTGCTCACCTATAACCTAACTCACCTGATAGGAGGTATGGCGACAATAGACCCACAACAGGAGATATACAAGTGATCCATGTTGGGTTTGGATCAAAAGGATCCTCTAGCGAGTCTTAGAAGAGACACACCAGAAGTGCTAGTGGGCAAGCCGAGAAAGAAGTTTACAACCTCTCCTTGCCTACAGCTAGAACTCACTAGCCCATTACCTTCACCAATGATGACCCGAGAGACTTACATCTCCCCCATGACGATGCATTGGTCATCTCTGCTACTATCGCCAATTTTAACGTGCAGAGGATTTTGGTCGACAACTCTACGGACATTTGTTCATCTCGACATTTGATAAGATGAAGATTGGGTAAGATAAGCTACATCTGTTTCACTCTCCATTTATCAGATTTGGAGGAAACATGAGACACCCTCTCGGGTGGATCAAGTTACCCGAGACCTTAAGGACAGAATCCCACCAGACCACTGTATTGCAGGACTTTATTATGGTGGATTTTCTTTTGCCCTATAATGCGATCCTAGGTCGCCCAACATTAAGAGGAATCAAGGTCATCACTTCAACTTACCATTTGATGATGAAGTTTTCCACTTCAAAAGGGGTAGGTAAGGTGAGAGGTGACCAAAAAGTTGCCAGATAGTGCTTCATCGCAGCCATGAGGGCTGAATCTCCTACAAAATCAGGTGCTCAATAGCAATTATAGATTGACAATGCGAAGATGGAGTGCTCTGGTAAAATTTTTTAAGAAAAATTATGATATGTTTGCATGGTCACATGGTGATGTTGCGGAGATAGATCCTCAAGTCGTTGTTCACCAATCTAGACCATTCTCCAATTCGCTAGAAAAGAAGAAAGTTCACTCCAGAATGCCTGAAAGTCATAGAAGAAGAAGTGGCTAAACTCATCAAAGCCAATGTCATCAGGGAAACCCATTACCTATATTGGCTCGCCAACGTTGTTGTCATCTCGAAGAAGGGGGGAAGTGGAGAGTATGTGTTGACTTTACCAACCTAAATAAGGCTTGCCCAAAAAACAACTTTTCACTGCCCAAAATTGATCTGATTGTTGATGCTACTTCTAAGTATGAACTGCTTAATTTTATGGACGCCTTCTCAGGATATCACCAGATCAAGATACATTTGCCCGATGTGGAGAAGACTTCTTTTATCACGGAGAGAGGGTTATGTTGCTACAAAGTCATGCCTTTTGGATTGAAGAATGCTAGGGCGACGTATCAGAGATTGGTGAATAAGATGTTCAAAGAAACGATAGGGAAGACGATGGAAGTATACATAAATGACATGCTCGTCAAAAGTCTAAGGGTTGCTGATCACATCGCCCACCTAGAGGAAGTATTTGGCATCCTACGGAAGCATCAAATGATGCTAAACCATTTCAAATGCATCTTTGGCATATACTCGGGTAAGTTCCTTGGATTTTTGGTGACTAAGCAAGGGATTGAGGTAAATCCTAATCAGATCCAAGATTTGTTGACCATGAGCTCGCCCAAAAATATACATGAGGTACAACAGTTAACTGGATGAGTAACAACTCTCAACAGGTTCATTACAAAGTCAACAGACAAGTGCCTATAATTCTTCAAGATTCTGAGGAAGAATAGAGCTTCGTAATGGACTAATGAATCTGAGCTGGAATTTAAGTAACTGAAGGAGTATCTTGGATCGCCTCCCTTGCTCACAGTTCCTACTACTAGCGAGGAGCTCATTGTATACCAATCTGTCTCGCCAACAGCAGTAAGTGCAGTGCTTGTCCGAGAGGAGGACAAAATTTAGAAACCAATACTATGTCAATAAAGTCCTCATGGAGGTTGAGACAAGGTACTTGAAAATTGAGAAACTCGCCTATGCCCTTCTGATCACCATTAGAAAGCTTCACCATTATTTTCTGGCACATCCTATTGTTGTATTGACTGATCAGCCTTTGAAACAGATCCTCCAGTGACCCGACACCTCGGGATGGCTCCTCAAATGGTCCATTGCGCTAAGTGAGTTTCATATCGATTATAGACCAAGGATGGCGATCAAAGCCCAAGCATTGGCCGACTTCATAGCTGAGTTTACACATGATGTTGCTCTAGAACCAGAAGTAAGTCTCCCCAAGGTAGAAACTCCAGAACAGCATGACCTAGATAAGAACTTCGCCAAATGAAAGTTGTTCGTAGATGGATCATGCAACCAGCACGGTTGTGGTGTGAGACTTGTCCTCCAGACTCCATCAGGAGAGGAAATGGAATACGCCATTCGCATCGGGTTCAAAGCCACCAACAATGAAACTAAATATGAGGCTTTCCTTGCCGGACTAAGAGTTACAACAAAATTGAGAGTAGAATCCTTGGACGCTTTCAGTGACTCCTAACTTGTGGTAAATCAAGTCTAAGGAGATTATTTTGCCAAAGATCTCTGAATGGTTACCTACCTAGATGAGGTAAAAAACATATCCCTGAAGATCAAAGACTTCAACATTCGCCAAATCCCCAAAGAGAAAAACAAGAAAGCTGATGCTTTGATTAACCTCGCCTCAGCCTTTAATTTCATCTCTGATAGGAATATACCTTTGGAATTCTTGCCGAACCCAAGTATTGAGGTCACCAAAATCGTCTATCAAGAAGAAGCTAGTCTGATGTGGATGGATAATATTATTGCGTACCTCTGAGATGGAGTTTTGCCTTCATCCAAGCTCCAAGCTCGTCGAATCCAATACTGATCTGCCATATTTTTCCTTCTTCATGAAATTATGTACAAAAGGTCCTTCTCAGGATCACTTCTATGGTACCACCGACTAGAAAGAGTAGAATATATACTCAAAGAAATCCATGAAGGTATATACGAAAATCACTCTAAGGCGAGGTCACTGGTTAGAAAAGATATTCGCCAAGGATATTTATGGCCTCAAATAGAAAAAGATGCAATAGTTTTCACCAGAAAATGTGACAAGTGCTAGAGGTTTGCTTTAGTAAGTCGCTTTCCTCATACCGAGATGTTGCCACTAACTAGCTCATGGCCATTTTGCTCAGTGGTGTATAGATATACTCGGATCGCTACCTCAAGCTCCATTGTAGAGAAAGTTCTTGATCATCGCCATAAATTATTTCACAAAGTGGATAGAAACAAAGCCTCTCGCCAAAATTACTGAGAAGAATACCAAAAATTTCATATGGAAGAACATCGTCTGTCGATTTGGAATTCCCAAAGTTATTGTCTCAAACAATGCTAGACAATTCGAGAATGACGGATTCAACTTATTCTGCTCGGATCTCACCATCTCCCATCACTTCTCCTCGCCTGGTCATTCTCAAGCAAATGGTCAAGTGGAAGTCACCAATCGAACAATCCTGAGGAATCTAAATGTGAGGTTAGAAAAATCAAAGAGTGAATGAGTGAAAGATCTATCGAGCATACTCTAGGCATACCACACAATGAGCATAATCCCTAAGGGTGAGACGTCATTTTCTATGGTATATGGGACAAAATTTGTTATACCGATGGCGATAGGAATGCCGAACTTCAGAACCTGTATACCGACAAGGAGAATAATAAAATCGAGCTAAGGCTCAACCTTGATCTCCTCGATGAAAAAAGGGAGCAAATTGAGGTATGCCAAGTAGACTACAAACACCGGATCGACAAGTACTACAACAAGAGAGTCAAACACAGATCTTTCCTACTTGGTGACCTAATCTTGAGGAAAGTCACTTTATATATGGAAGAACTCAACGCCAGGAAGCTCAGTCTTACATGGGAAGGCCCCTACAAAATTGTCAAAGTTTTTAGGCGGGGAACCTATTGGCGGGAAGACATGAGTGGAAAAGTGGTCTCTCATCCGTGGAATGCCAAACACTTGAAGAAATATTACCAGTAATCATGCTGATCACCGTGAAAAGAAGCTCACCTATACTGTGTGGTGTAACCAAAATCTATGATGTTGCCAAACTCCATATGGAGTCGCCCAGATTGCCATAGTTTTGATTTCACCACAATCTTCATATATGTACGATTTTAATCGCCAAACTCCTTGTTATGATCGTCGATTTTTATATAATAAAATCTCTCTAATTTGATTTTATTGCCAATATTCACCCATGAGTTATGTCGACAATTTCAAAAGTTTTGATGCACCAACTGTGTTATCACCAATATTTAGTTTGCCAATTTTGTATCGCCAATATCAAAGTATCTCATTTATTAAAAAAATAACAAGGTATCTTGATCGCCAATTGAATAAATTGCTTGATTATTTATTTTGCCATGGTGAGGTCAAATGTTTGCACAATATAAAACAACTTGAACCCGCCTTAGATTTCTTATTAATCAAGCTCGCCAAGTTAATTTGATCTCCATGATTTAGTTTGAAATTTGCCTTGTTAAGGTAGATGGACTTAATCGGTTTGCCAAGCAGTTGAACTCGCTAATTGATTAGGATTTTATCTCGCCGATACAAGCAGAAAGCATGCTATAAAGTTGAGACCAACTAAAGGTGAAAAAAGAACTACTTTTCATTCATTAAAATTTTTGAGAGATTACATGTCGCCAATACCACAAAAAAAGGAAAAGAGTTTACAAAAATATACAAATACTCAAGGGGAGAAAGGACTGGTATCGCTTTTCTCCTCGCCCTCCCTTCTTCCCGGCCTCATCCTCCTTTCCTCGAGCAGATCATGATCAATGCCCATGTCATCTAGGTCCATGCCGAGGTTAGTATGGTGGTGAGTTAGTTGTCTCTTGTAGAAGTCGAAGCCCCTGCCAAAGTATTTGCCAACTAGGGACTCCTTGATGGCCTTCTTTTTGGCAAGAGCTTCGTTCTTCCTCAACTCTGCCACCTTTACCTCCAGCCTTGCCACGTCCTCATTTTTCTTACTGAGCTCAACATTGGTCTTTTTCTCTTGCTCGCCAAACTCAGCCAGGAACCCTTCCAGCTCTATGGTCAGGTTTTGAGCTCGGACCATCTCCATCTTATTTGATTCTGCTCGGGCAATCTAGAAAAAGGCATCATTCCCTATGTTCCTACTTCGGATTGCTAGGGAAGACCCGAGCATTACAGCCTGCTATAAACAAGTTTTTGTGAGTACCTTAAATCAATAAAAGTATGAAAGCAAAAGCCAAGGACGAAAATGAATAGATACCTAGCCGACGATATGGAAGAACTTGATGACTATTTCATCCAAGGAGAGTTTGTCCACCTTTTCCTTGTTAGTACGAAGAATCACTGCCGTTAAGATTTTTTTTGCCACTGAGGGACTACCCAACATAGAGGTTGTGGGCCTTAAGACATCGTTGGGCTTGGTTGAGGTGCCCTCCCCGGGGGCCACTGGCTGAGGTCTTTCCCTACTCGCCAACTTGTTGGGTTTCATTTTTTTGGCTTCGGGTAGTGTCATAGTCTCTGTCCCTTTGGAGTCATCTGTAGTTTTGCCCTTTTTGGCATGTGAGGTGTTAAGGACCTCATCCTGAAGTCTCTTCTCCCAGATCACCATGCCTTTAGATGACAGGGTGGTAACTTTCAACTTTTCCGCTAGTTGGCTGAGCTTCTTCAAGCTGAGCTTCTTGGATATAGATACTAAAGGAAACAATGATTCGTCATAAAACGAGATAAAATACTTGGGGAAAGAAAAAGATTGTACCATCCGATCTAAGCTCGAGGGGCAGTCCTAGGTCTGACTAGGATTCCTATTTAGAGTCCAAGCTTAAGCTTGAACTACTTGGTTCAAAACCTAGGATAGGGTCTCGAACTTTCATCTTAACAAACTTAGCAAGGTTAGGTTGGGAAAATGATGTAAAACCCTACTCATTTCCTTCCAAATGGTTTCTATATATTCTACTGATTCATCTTGGGGATGGCGGGACTCACCCTCATTGCTTGCAGCAGCAGCTGCGCCATTTACAGACTTGCCCTCAACATTGTCCCTGACACTGGACGACATTTAGCACGGTCAAGGGTGAATCACTTTTTGAATGCCTTGGAGTCTAGGACTACTAGAACCTTAAAGTATCCTTATGGTCCTAATTTCTTGAAAACTCTCTTTGTCCTCCGATCTTTGATATTGGTCAAGATGAGTATTTTATTGCAGCATTTGCCTAAAAAAGATGAAAAACATTTTTCAGTATGGGGCGAGTTGATGCACTTGAGCAAAATCACAGTCTGGAAACAAGGTTGACTTGGGGTGCCCCATGATCTCGGGACCCGTGGAACTCCTTCATCCTGAACTATACTTGGAGAGAACTCCTAGTCGTCTCTTGAGATGAAGAAGAATCTCCTTTTTCACCCCTTGATGTTGTTGGGGGACCCTTTGATTACATTCCTGCCTTGCCTTGCCTTGAAGTAGAGCCAACCCGAGTCTGGCTTTGGACTTTTAAATTGGGTATAGAGGCACATGAATTGGTTGAGGGACATATGGCGCCTATAGAATTAACATATTACCAACATGCAAATGACACTTCGCCATGCGATGGGAGATAGTTGGGCGGAGTAGATGTTGTAAAAATTCAAAATTCTCCTTATGGTAGGGTGGATTAGGAGCCTTAGGCTGGCTAGGAAAACAGCTTCACAAAAGCTACTTTACCCAAGTGAGCAGACAATATTGTCTCCCCCTCTTTAGGTATCCTAACCTGGATCCCAGCTGGGAATGAATACACTTACCTTAGGCGATCTAAGTCACCTTGAGTCATGACATTAATCTTCTTTTCCAGAGATGAAGAAATGTTCATCTCGGGACCTTCCCTATGGTCAAAAGAATCATCTCGTAGGGGAGACTCTTCAAGAGGTGAGAAAGGAAGTTGGTTAACCTCGTCAGTCATGTATGATTTTTCTCCTAAATGTTCGGATATCTGAGAAGGCAAGGAATCCTCTAAATTCTTAAAGTCTTTTATGTTGGCATTATTAGACATGCACTAAAGACTAAGAAATTAAAGATAAGATTATCAGTTAGTACTTACTGAAAGACATATGAAGAAATGGTGGTGAGCTAACAAGGGCGAGATAAACATCGGAGCAAGAGTAGCAGTTTGACAACAAAAGCAAAATAGTACAAATGAGTGGTAGCAACCCTTATTTAAAAGAATCTCAAATGGTCGAGAATTATTTGCTCTAACAATTGAGATGAAGCGACGCTTCAGATTCTGAGGTCAAAATCACCACTCCCCGCCAAAATATCATTTTGTCATTAATGCACACATCCATGCGTCCCCTTAAAAAAAGACATGCCATCATAGCGTTCTTACATCATCAAAACTAAGCTACTTGATTTACTACTCGAAGATCCTAAGTGTCTCACCTTGACATCTCGAGTAGGGGAGCTACTAATGTGGGGCAAAACCTCCACCTGCTGAAGATCCAAGATAAACACCTCCGCCTGAAGAGATCACCTCGCCAATGTTAGTCCTGGTTGCCAACCATATCGCCACACCAGTTGCTCACCTCGCCAGTTTTTGTGAGCACGTCAGTTGTTCTCCATCTCGCCATTGGGCGAGGTTGATCACTTTGCCTGACTAAAGAGTCTACCTATATGAGACTTTTTCTTCATTACATCGCCTCTAATTGCGAAGTGTTTTCCATATAGCATCTTCCTATTTTATCTCTGATATCCACATCTACTTTCATACTTATTTCTCTGAAGATCTCGCCGTGATCTTCTCACACGGCTCTCCATTCTCTAATTATAAAAGGCCGTTTCCCTAACATAAAAGGTACACAAAAAATACTTGCATTCTCACTCTAAGAGCTCTGTTGCTTAGCTTTGCTAGCTTATACTCGCCTTGGTCTGATTTTTATACTAGAGGGATTTTGAGCAGCCTCACCCTAGCCTGTAACGTCTCTTCATCTGTGCAGGTTGTTCGAGTCACTGCCGAGGTAAAGTACTGAGATCAAGAGTAATTCTAACTGTTGGTTGCTCACTTCCAGAATTCTACCACAACAATATATATAAATAATACATACATATAGATATATTTTTATTATATAACATATATATATATATATATCCAACAAGTAACGTAATAAGTAATGTACACATCTAATTCAGTAACTCTTGCATGGGTGATGTTGGAATTTTGTTTTCCAAACAAGAAAAATGTAGTAAGATTCAAAACATTAGTTATCTACTACATTTTTTCTTTATAGATTGTAATTATGGGGTGTGAGTATTTGAGGAATGGAGGAAAGGAAATAGAAGATAGACACATACGATGGCAAAGTGGTGGTTGGAGGACACTACTAAAAGGTATTGTTTATTGGATCCAAACTGTAACACAAAAATAGTGAGTTCAATTGTCGAAACTATTTTTGAGAAATAACTTTTCGACGATCAAGTTAGATGACCAGTGGATACGAAGGGTATGTAGAGAGAGAGAGTATAAGCTTAGAGTAGCTAAAATTGCATACCTTTGAATGAATAAGGCCTGGCCTTATATAGTAGTTTGGCAAATGCCTAGACACGCCAATTGTCATGTCACTAGATAGACTATAATTTGTCAGTGCTTTGACGCGCTGGCTGATTTGTCAGTAAGCGAATAACCCATGCATGCTCCTAGGGTCTGGTTGGTATCTAGCCATCATTCTACTGATGTCTCGATCCAAGGTAGGGTTTTCAGAGGAGACCTTGTCATGCAAGTCATCTTTTGTCCCTTAATGTGCCTCAGGATTGTTGCCGATCGTTGTATCTCGACCAAGCTCCGATGTACTGACCCTTTTGAGCTTACTATATAGTGATAACTCGGTAGTGATGCTTGCCCTAGCTCAGCCAAAGCAAATGTTCAGTACTATCGTCTTTACAAGGCATCTCAATTGAGCTTTGGCATAGCGACCCTACCGAGGTTGCTATAGAGTGATAGCCCATTGGAGATGCCTACCCTAGCTTGGCCAAAACCTGGTACTTGGTATTTTATCCCCTTATAATTGCTTCTTAGTTTGCATGAGCTGGATCAATGCTAGCTAAGGCAATGCGAGTTGGATGTCCATGAAATTTGAAGTTGAAGCTTGATAGGGTA
>BRYE01000007.1:10607885-10610385 GCA_030159115.1 Actinidia arguta var. hypoleuca
ATAATTGCTAGTTAATGGTTTATGTTTATGGCTTATGAATTATGGAATGAAAATAGTGTGATTGATCTTATGAATTCGCTATATGACATCGTGTTTATCTCAGTGCACATGCTTGTGTCAAATGATGGTATCTCAGTACATAAATGGGCATGAATGATATTGGTTATAATTTGTTCCTCATTCGAGTCATTGTATGCTACCCTTTTTTGATGAATTAATAAAAAAGGGGAGAAAGATGGTATATAGTACAAAAGATAGGGGGAGATAAGAAAGGGGAAGAAGAAAGGGGAAGCAATACATAGTGTAATACAATACGAAATGGAATTTTACATAATCTTCGTGTTCATGTTTTGTCATCATCAAAAAGGAGGAGATTGTTGAATCAAGCCTCGATTTCGATGATAACCAAACCATTTATTAATGTTTAATATGTTTACTAAGCGTGCAGCAAAGAAACATAACGACCTACAACTCAACTGATCAAAGAAAGTTTTTTAAACACTTTCTAACAGAAAGTGTCGACACCTTATTCTAAAGTGTCGACACCTTGAGCCCATGAGCCAATATGATCAAATAGGTGAAAGACCTGAATAACTCATCAATCTGGTTTTGATAAAGATGAACAAAGATCTTGTAAATCCATGAAAGAACATCATAAAGAAATATAAGCAACTTAACGCTTGGATTATCAAAGAATCGATGGAACGCATTTTGGATGGAAGTGTCGACACCCTGTGTATAAGTGTCGACCCCAAAAGTCAGTAACCAAAAACCAAAATCTGAGGGAAGAAGTGTCGACACCATGTATCGACACCAAATGTCAGTAGCTAATCACTGAAGACTTTTGAAGACAAAGTGTCGACACCTGTATCGACACCAAATGTCAGTAGCTAATCATTGAAGACTGTTTGAAGACAAAGTGTCGACACCTGTATCGACACCAAATGTCAGTAAACTTTTTGAAGACAAAGTGTCGACACCATGTATCGACACCAAAAGTCAGTAGCTACCAACTGAAGGTTTTTGAAGACTAAGTGTTGACACCAGTATCGACACCAAACGTCAGTGTTCAATTTCAGAAGTTTTTGGAGGAAAGTGTCGACACCATCATCAGCACCAAATGTCAGTAGCTAAAAACAGAATCCTGAATAAGAGAAGTGTCGACACCTATATCAGCACCAAATGTCAATAGCTAAAAACTAAACCCTAAAGAAGAGAAGTATCGACACCTATATCAGCACCAAATGACAGTGCAAAAATTCCAAAGAACCGAAAGCAAGTAGTGTCGACACCTACATCAGCACCAAAAGTCAGTAGCCAAAGAAAGATTTTCTGACGTGAAGTGTCGACACTGTGATCAACACCTGGAGATAGTTTTAAGGCAAGAACAGAAGACTTAAAGTGTCGACACCATGAAGAAATGTGTCGACACATGGAAAGTGTCGACACCACGAGGAAGTGTCGACACCCAACGGGAAGATTTTCAAACGCAGAGATATCTGATACAGCATTAATGGCCTCCCAACTACCACCAACGGTACATTCTTCACTCAAGCCATTAAATACAAGTCTCCAAGGGCATTTAACACACAAGGGAATAATCCTAAGCATATTTGATTCATCCAACAAGCTTCAAAGTCAAGAATTCTTGAATATTCTTTTTGTCCCTTTGTGTGAGCATTGATTGTGATATTTCATTCTTATCCACTCTATTTGAGAGAGTCATTGATCATCTTAAAACACCTCTATATTTCCATCCTTGTAAGTTTGAGTGTGACTTGATCAAAAACACTTGGTGAGAGTTTTTGAGTGTTTTCTCTTGTTGAAAGCCAAAAACTTAAGAGTTTGAGTGTTTCCTCTTGTAAGTAAAACACTAGGAAGTTTAAGTGGAGCTTGGACAAAACCACTTGGTGTAAAAGTGAGTTGGGCACTTGAACAACCAACCCCCACATTGTAGTTACGAATTACAAATAGTAGAAGAAGATCTTGTGGAGGTCTTGGGAGGACGTAGATCACGAGTTGTGATCGAACCTCGATAAATCTGGTGTGCTCTCTTCTATTATTACTATTGCTTCTTTATTGCATTTCTTGCATTAAACTTATTATAGCATATTTACATTTATTGTTATTAAAGAAATTAATTATAAATCTCCAATTAAGTTTGAATCCTACTCACCTCTGTCTTTCTTAGCTTTTGTTGAATTAGGTTGTGTAATTTGGGTAATAAGATCTTTTTCCTTTATGAGATAATCATCATGTACTTTCTCCTATCATTTCTAAAAAGAAGTTGTACTGTGTCTTCTAAAATTGATTGGTGAGCAGGGGAATAATGCTTTCGAATTAGTCTTGTACTGAATGCTAATTTGCCAATGTCTAAGGGCCATCTTTAAAGTGGTGGAGCATCCATCTCTTTTAAGCTCATTTGGAATCTCTTGACAATTGGCGACCAAAACGATGGGGGTTGTACGGCTCTACAAGGAAAAAGTCACCACTACGAAGG
>BRYE01000007.1:10622885-10627885 GCA_030159115.1 Actinidia arguta var. hypoleuca
TCACGTCCTGTAAGTTTCGAGGGCGGTTATTTGGCGTGTGATCTCATGCACCCACTAAGACACATTCTTGCTTTTTTCCCGCCTCTTCATCTTCCTTATTTGGCTTCTATTTGCCTTTCATCTTTTATCACCACATTTCGATCCTTCGAGAGTATTCTTAGAGAGAGAAAATGCGTCCCTCCGTCTGCTTGCTGCCATCCGTTTGTCTGTACGACCACCGTTTTGGTTCCTGGCAGCTGATCTTCGACCTTCGCAATGTTGGTCATCTTCTGAGCTTAACTTTGGTAAGCTTCTAGTCTTCGTCTCATTTCCTTTCTATGATTCTTATATTTTTTCATGATCTATATTTGGTTTCCCGTCTACCTGTTTTGCATTTAGGATTTGTGTTTCTATGTCAGGATTCTTGGATTTTCCTTGAGTTCTTGTTTGTTTGTTGTCTGTGTTCGATTTTCCAACTTTGGCTCGTCCACCATTGTTGGAACTTCATGTCTCTGTAACCTTGGTTGCCCTTGACCCATTTCCCTTGATGGAATGGGTTCGTGCTTCCCTATACAATCATTGGACCTAAGGTTTTGTCCCTAAGACCCTTCTGTTGCTGAGATGGTTTGAGGCAGTAGGAGGGCCTGATAGCTATCTTTCTAAAAATAGAAAGTAGTCTCGATGGGGCAAAGATCAGCGTTTATGGTGAGTTCGTCTAATTCTGCTATCAAAAGCTCATGACAACTGGCTGGCCGAGCTCGTTCTAACTAACTTGCTTCTATTTCCAAAACATGGAGTTGAACTGAGCTCAGATGCTGGTCCATAACGACGAAGCTTTGAACAAGTTTAAGAATGACCACCGCATCCCCGAGGATGTTCAAATAAGGCATTCTAGGTAAAAATTACAAATTTTGTCTAGGGCAACAGGGATTGTTTCCCGGTCCATATCTGGCTTATCCATCAAAACGGGCTTCGGTTTCCAATCAGTCCGATTCTGAAGGAGGGGATAGCGAGCTACCATCTTACCTTCAGTTTCCAATCAGCAAGTTTTTGTCAATTTTTTCTGACATGTTGATGCGTCAAATGGAACTCCCCTTTGGTGCCAAGGATTTGCGGCACGTATATACCGTAGTACAACCAAAGAGGGAGCCATGCTTGCCTTTGCCGCAAGGCAATCACTACTTGTGCCTCAGGCATCCTAACCAGCACCAGCCTAAAACGAGATTGGTCACCGGCAACCTAGACAAAGATTTGTTTGTCGACGAATTTGTTTGGGTTTTAGGTAACTGGGAGTTCCGAGCTAGGGACGACGGTCTCTAGTTGTTCCTGAGGTACAACGGTCATTTGCCTGATAGTAAAAGTTTCTTTCGTCAAGTCTGTACTCTTCATGCTTTATGAATTTTTCTTATGTTGGTGTTGATATTCGTTTCTGCTACTCATGTAGATTTCAACGACAGATTCAAACACCGATCTGAATAGTGCAAGAAGGCAATCCAAGCTATCAACAACAGGCAGGCTCTGAGTAATGTGACTAACATTCTTGTGTACGAGTCGATCTATCAACATACGATTCCGCATAAGACCAAAAAGCTCGACAGGATCAGTCTTCCTCCTCTGCGCATAGAAGGTTGGGCTTTGCAGGGCAAAGGCTTCGGTCCAGAGAGGTCTAAAGATGAGTTCAGTGTGCACAGACACGCTGCTCGAGTTCAGGGGTTAGGAAGAGGGAGTCACCTCAAGCTCATCAATCTACGTTTCCTCAGATTCCCTAGATAGTGAGGAATTGGAGGGAGAAGAAGCTGTCAGCCATCTCGTGTTGAATAGGAGGCAAAATCAAGTGTCTCCCATAGTTGAGCAAGAAGAACCAGCCTTGCCTATCACCATATCTAGCTTGGATAACAAACATTCAAACGATCTTGCCCATGCTCCACCTTAGTCCGTGAGAGAGGTTGAGATCGTTCATTCTTTTAGGGAGGCCAACGATTCTGAAGTGAGCTCGGGTGAAGCCAACATGGTGAAGTTCAAGAATCTGCGTCAGAAGGATGCTGCGCCAGCTACCAAACTCCCGCCATAGCAACTCCTCCCATCAGCCAGGTCCCTCCACAAACTATTGATCCGATTGTGACTCTGGCTAAGGCAATTGTGAGAGTCGATTCCAACTCATCGGAGGCCCCACTTTTGGACAAGCGCAAAGGGAAAGAACTCACGGAGGGCACGTCCAAGAGGCCCAAGTAGAAGGCAGGGGAGACGAGCTCGGCCTTCCTCCCTTCCTCGGGTGCGAATGTCGAGCTTTGGAAGCTTGAGTTCTCCACTTGCGATCTTGGTAGGAAGGTGATAGTGGTTGATTCTACCAAAGACCATGACACCAGCATGGCCCTTGGGCGGGCTGTCATGCTGCCGAATGATGTTGCCACCCTTTCTGAGGAGAACTAGGAGACAATCAAAGGTCTTCTAGTGATGCATCAAGTTCAGGTAAGCATCGTGACCTTGGTACTTTTCCAATTGCATATCTGATACTTAAGATTTTTTTGTGTTTTTGTTGTGCAGAGCCTTCAGAGAGCAACAGCCATCTCGGATCGTATGGTGGACCAATCAGCCAAGCTAAAGAGGGTCAAAAAGAATGTGGGCAGTTTGGAATCCGAAAAGAACAAGGCCAAGCTCGCACTGGCTGTCACCAATCAGTTGAAGGCAGATTTGGTTGTTGCTGAACAAGCTTAGGATGCCAACTATAAAGCTACGACCCAGACTCAAAATGATGCTACTACTATTGTGGCTCGGTTGGATGAGGCATTGAGAGATCTTGCCGAGCTTCAGGCAGTAGCATGCTGCTCTGTCTATGAGCGGGTATTGAATAGAGGGATCAGTCGGGCCAGGGATAACTACAGCAGGCAAGTCGCTGAAATCCGCCCTTAGGGCTTCATGGAGGGGTGGCTTGCTTGTCTAGATGAGTTCAGCATCCACAAAGACAACCCAGCATGGGCCAAGGTTACCCCTGCACCCGAGCTTCCCAAGCCTCTAGCATTCTACTCACCCATGATCTTGCCTAGCTTCGACGAGGAGGAGTACATGAACCGGATGAAGGAAGATCAGGATGTTGCTAATGCTGTTGTGCCTCCAGTCAACGAGGCTGACAAGCCTGTGAAGGAGGCTGGGAAGACAACCACAGAGGAAATTAGGAAAACAACCGCGGAGGGAACTGGTGAAGATATAGACTAGAGCTGTCAAATGGGCTGGGCTGCCCGCGGACTACCAGAGTTCAGCCCGAGCCCGAGCCCGAGCCCAAGCCTGATCTAAGCCCGAATGGTCCCAAGCCCGAGACTGAGCCCGTTAATTAATAGGCTCAGACTTTTCATTAAAATCAATCCCGAAGCCCGAACAAGCCTGAGCCCGACACTAGTTTTCTTGTCTTGAGTTATTTCTCTAAGTCTTTAGGACTGCCACATGACTGACAAAAGTTCAGACCATCAAATCAAAGTGGCAGAAGGCAGATTCTGAAAAAGTAAAATGTGATCATCACTTTTTCATTTTTAAATAAAGAAAAGCGACTCATCTGTTGGGTAAATTTCACCATTTCTCTTTAATTTAGGAACCTTTCAAATTGGTCCCTATAGTTTCAATCTCTATAGTTATAACTCTGAAATTTTTAATAAACTTTAATGTAGTCCCTATATTCAAATAATTTAAATGTTTTATACAAATTTAAAAATATTACAACAAAAAAGGCATGCAGTTTCCATTATAGTTTTTAACAGATTTAAATGGAGGGACCACATTGAAATAGTTACAAATCGTAAGGATATAAATTTTTAAATTAAAACTAAAGGGAACAGTTTGAAATTTACTCTTATCTTTTTACATTTCAACCTGCAACCAGCTATTACCAATAACAATAGAAAAATCTCAAGCTCATCAACCGACATGTGTAGGTCCACAATAGTTTTGCGTAGTCCCCATGTCGCATGGGAGATGAGTAAATTGATCAGTGCACAGTAAATTCGTTCATAATGTACAGAAAGACAAAAACACATGGGAGATGGGCCCGAGCCCGAGTCCGAATGGGCCCGATTCAAAGTCCGATCCGAGCCCGAGTCCAAAATAAAAAAGCCCGATTTTTGGATTGGGCCAACCACTAACAAAGTTAAGCCCGACCTAAGCCCGACTTGATTTTTATTTGGACTAGTCCAATCCAGTATGAAGCCCAAAAAATCTAAACTAAATTCGGGCTGAGCCGGGCCAGGCCAACCCATTTGACAGCTCTAATACATACTAGGATCGTCCTCCCGAGCTTTAATGTGCTCTATTTTGCTTTATTTTTGCATGAACTTTGTAAAAAATTCTTTTTAAGATTTGCAATAGAACTCCATTCTCATTTTTCAGCTAGTTTACATTAGACTTATTATTCTTCACACTTTTATCTTTTTTCATTGTCCACGCAAACCTCAAGGACAGGTTCTGAACTCGCGTAGAGTTCAGCTAATCCTTCCCTAAAAACCTTTGGCTATATATACTTTGGCAAAATTTTCAAGGGAAAGAGCTTGGAGCCTGCGAAGAGCTCGGCTAACTCTTCCCTAAATTAGGCACAACTCTCGGGATGAACTTTGTACTTGAGTGGAGCTCGGCTAACTCTTTCCTAATCCTGGCTAAGTTTACTCTTGCAAATCTTTTTTGAGACAGAGTTCGGAACTCGCGTGGAGCTTGACTAACACTCCCTCGAATCTCTAGCTAAGTGTGCTCCTGCAAGGCTTTTGAGACAAAGTTCGGAACTCGCATGGAGCTCGGCTAACCCTTCCCTCACCTTGACTGAATATGTTTAGAAGAATCTCGTGGGATAGAGTTTGGAACTGGCATGGAGCTTGGCTAACCCTCCCTCGAATCTCTAGCTAAGTGTGTTCTTGCAAGGCTTTTGAGACAAAGTTCGGAGCTCCCATGGAGCTCAGCTAACTTTTCCCTCACCTTGGCTAAGTACGCTTAGGAAAACCTTGTGGGACAGAGTTCGGAACTCGCTTGGAGCTCGGCTAACTTTT
>BRYE01000007.1:10635385-10642885 GCA_030159115.1 Actinidia arguta var. hypoleuca
TTGCCCTTGGCTTTTTCAAGCCTTTTCTTGATTCCGTTCATGATTGTCTTGTTGGTAGTTTCGGCTAACTCGTTGCACTGCGGGTAGCTCGGCGTGGAGTTGTAAAATTCGATCTTGAGTTACTCCAATAGGTTTTTAACTTTTTTGCCCACAAATTAGGTGTTGTTATCCGACATAAATGCTCTGGGTATGCCGAACTTGGACAAAATGTTTCTCCAGATGAATTTGATCACATCCATCTCCCTGATTTGGCCCAGTGGTTCGGCTTCTATCAATTTCGTGAGGTAGTCCATAGCTGCTAATAGAAACTTCTTGTTCCCCGGAGCTCGTGGAAGGACCCCCACGATGTTCATACCCCATTGGGCAAAGGACCATGGACTGGTGAGAGGGGTCAAATCCCTCGCTGGTTGATGAATCAGAGGGAAAATGGCTAGCACTTGGTACACTTGCGGACATACATTTGGGCATCTTTTGGCATATACGGCCACCAGTTTCCTTGAGTTAAGGCTCGGTGGGCCAGTGATATTCCCCCTAAGTGTAGTTCGCACATGCCCTCGTGGATCTCAAAAAACACGTTTTTGACTAGGCTGGGGTGGATGCACAGCAGGTAAGGCCACAAATATGATCTTTCGTACAAGTCCTTGGAGGGGGAGATCTAGAACCGTGTTGCATTTACTCGGAGTTTGTGTGCCTCCATTTAGTCTTCCGATAACTTGTCATGCTGCAAAAAATTGAATCCATCTAGCTCGGTCCCAACTCAGTGTTAACTAGGATAGACTCTTGAGGCAATTTATGACTAGAGATCTAGATCAAATCGACTGCGATGGTCTAGCCTATTTCTCCTTCAAAAATGGATGCCAATCCTGCCAGTGCGTTTGCATGCGAGTTCAAGTCTCTCCCTACTTGCTTAATCTTTACTGCTCTAAATTTGATAAGGAGGTTCTTCGCCACTGCAAAATACTTAGCCATCTTGGCTCCCCGAGCTTCAAATTTTCCCGTGACTTGATTGACGACCAGTTTTGAGTCACTGAATATATGGAGCTCAAGAATCTTTAGTTTGCTGGTGGACTAGAGTCCCGCAATGAAGGCTTTGTATTCAGCTTCATTGTTTGTTGCAGGAAGTGTTCAAAAATTGCTCCCTCTGGGCTTTTTAAGACTACTCCTTCTCCTACACCTAGGCTATTTCTCGCTCTATCAACAAACATTCTCCAGGCCGAGGTGGGATCGATTTGAGGTAGTTCTGCAATAACCTCGGGAACCTCAGTCGTTTCGCCGACGACCATCGTTTCTACGTCCTGACGTGGTTCTCGAACAACCTCTAAAACCCCAGGGACTGATTGAGTTTTGAAAAATCTTGCCACTGAGCTCTCCCCTTCTCTATGTGCAGATGCAAAACAAGCTTGCTCTGAACTCACAGCTTGGGGTGAGAACTCCGCGACGAAGTCAACTAAGATCTGTCCTTTTATTGTTGCCCTCAGCAAGAATTTTATATCTGATTATTCGAGCTCGATAGCCTATTTGGATAGTCGATTGGACAAATCTGCCTTTGATAAGATATTTTTTAGTAGAAACTCTGTATACACAGCGATGGGATGAGCTTGAAAGTAGTGCATGAGTTTTCATGAGATTAAGACCAATGCTAAAATGAACTTCTCCAGCGGCAAGTACCTTGCTTGGCAATCCATAAATGTCTTGCTAACAAAGTAGATCTTGCGTTGCTCTCTGTATACCTCTCTCAAGAGTATCGAGCTAGCGGCATGTTTAGAGACAGCAAGATAAACGTAAAGCAACTCTCCATCATCCGATGTGGAAAGAAGTTGTGGTTCAGTTATGTATTTCTTGAATTGTTGGAGTGCAAGCTCACACTCCTCATTCCATAAAAATTGTGTTTTTGCGAAGGAGTTTGAAAAATGGACGGGATTTATCTGAGAATTTACTAATGAATTGGTTCAGTGCGACTGCCATCCCAGTCAGTTTTTGAACCTCCTTCATAGTCTTTGGGTTGTTGTTGTTATTTGCTTTGGATTTGCCTCGATCCTTTGTCTTGTCATCAAGTGTCCCAAAAAAAATTTTGAGTTCACTTGAAGGCACACTTTGCAACGTTCAATCTCAACTTGTGTCTTTTTAGTATTGTGAACACTTTGGTCAAGTCCCTGATGTGGTCTGACTCTTCTTTGCTCTTGACCACCATATCATCGATGTAAGCATCCATGGTTTTACCCAAGATCAACTCAAATACTCTTGTTATCATCCTTTGATATGTGGCCCCAATGTTTTTCAGACCAAATGGCATAACCTTGTAGTAAAATACGCCTTAGGGGTGATGAATGTAGTCTTGTCTTGATCGGGTTCGTGCATGGCTATTTGGTGGTAACCTCAATATGCATCCAAGAAGCTCATCCGAGCATGGCCCGAGGTAGAGTCCACCAATTGATCAATTTTTGGTAAAGGAAAGCAGTTTTTAGGACAAGCTCGGTTGAGGCTTATGAAGTCAACGCACACTCTCCATTTGTCAGTTTTTTTATTTACCACGACTGTGTTGGACAACCAGCTCGAGTAAAGTACTTCAGTTATTGCACTTGCCTCTTTTAGTTTTTCCACTTCTTCGATCATTACATCCACGTGCTCAGTTGCAGATCTCCTCCCTCATTGTTTCTCTAATCGGGAGTCTGGCAGGACATTCAACTCTTGTCTGATGAAGTTGGGGTCTATCTCTGCCATCTCATAAGGTGTCCATGCAAAGACCTCGATATTAGCTTTAAGAAACTAGATGAGCTTGGTTCTCCCTCGTTCCTTCAGGTTTGCACCGATGAGAAGGAAACAATTTGAGCTTGGCTCATCCAATTCAAAGCGTATCAAGTCTTCCATGACCTTAGTCTCAAGGTCCCTCCCGACGTCCGCTACGACTTCGTGCTCTTTCTCGATTAGTGGCACCTCCTGCATGGCTGCCTTAGTGGAGATCTAGCGAGGTAGCATTGTTTGGCCGCTACCTGATCTCCATAAAAGGGTTTCTTCACCTCGAGGGTGACAAATTTGATGACCTGATGTAGTGTGGAGGTTACCCCCTCATCATGTGCAACCAATCTCGGCCAACAATTGCATTATATGGGAAAGGTATGTCTACAACAACGAACTCTGTCATTAGCTCTTGGGAAATGGTTTGGACTTTGAGGGGGTCGATTCCCAAGAGCCAGTGAGACTAAGCATTGAATCCTACTAAGGGAGCTCGGGATGAATTTAGGTCTGATTGAGAAAGTTTAAGTTGTTTAAATAGGTTGTAGTATATCACCTCAACTGAGGTTCTTGAATCCACCAAGATCCTCTTCACGTCATAGCCGTTCATTTTGAGCTAGATAACTAGGGGTTAATGGGGATGTTGCACTCTCTCCAGGTCAGCTTTGGTAAACGTGATGCTCCCTGGCTCATATATCATTTGCCTTGGCTTCTTAGCCATTGGTTGGACCAAGAGTACCTCGTTCATTTGTCTAATCATTCGGATCTCTTCTCGGATTCTATTCTTAAGATTTGGATGGCTTGGGCACCCTATCATGTGAATAGTTCCCAATGGAAGATTTTGTTCCTCCTCAATGGTTTTGTCTGTCTCGTCATCACCTTGGTCGAACCTTGGACTAGGTCTGACCTAGGCTTTCTCTGCTTATGTTTTCTCCTCGTTCACAAACTCCTTAAGGTGTCCATCTCGGACTAGCTGGTCTAGAAAAACCTTCAAGGTCGGTAGTTTTAGGTCTTGTGTCCTTTTTCTTCGTTGAAGGAACACCTCCACTGTTGGTTGCGCTTCTTGGGATCTCCTCCCACGGGTTCAGGCTTTCTAAAATAAGGCTTATCTCGGATTCGAGCGAGGAGCTTGTAGATTGGTTCTTTAAAAACCACGTTGATCCCTTACCTCACTCGACTCTCGTAGTCAACCGAGCTCTCCTTATGCCTCTTGAACGGACCCTCACCCCTAGCAATAGTCCCTGTAGCTTTTTCTACTTAATTGATGTTGTCCTCCAACCGGGCGAACATCTCAACCTAGGACATGAGGTCCCAGAGGTTGGTTGGAGGGTTGAGTGTCAAGTTTTTCTAGAGTCTCTCCCTCGGAGTCACGCCACTACCAACTCCTCGGAGCACTCTTCGATCTCGTTGTATGTCTCCCAGTATCTATTGTTGTAGTTTTTGATTGTCTCATTCTTGCCCTTTCTGAGCGTCAAAAGAGAGCCTACGCCTTTTGGCGCCTTTGTGTTGATCACGAACCGAGCTACGAATGACTCGGTCAACTGATGAAGGTTCTCTATTGACCCCACGGACAATTTGTTGAACCATTTCAGTCCGATGTCTCCTAAGCTTAATGGGAACACATGGCACATCAAGGCATCCATGTGGTTCCAAAGAGCCATTATTTGCCTGACGTGGCTTACATGGGACCTTAGATCTGACTTCCCGTGGTATAACGTGAACCTCGGTGGTGTAAACTTCTCTAGTGGGTCCATTCCCTCGATATCTTGGGAGAATGGCATCTGGTATATAGGGACTGCCTCCCTTTGCTCGCTTTGGATCGTGCAGACCACCGAACCCACAAGAGCAACCTTGCTTGTTGCGATCGCTTTCTGGCCATTGAGTTTTGTTTACAGATCTTCCTCTCGATCTCGCTTAGCGTTGAGTTGCTTGCGGAGATCCACACTCGCCTTCGTTCAGTCGGGTGATCTTCTTCGTTTGCTCGTTGCTACAAATATACTGTCAGTTCAGCTATCCAGGCTAACGTGGGACCTATGTCGTCTCCTGTTTTGACCTTCTTGAGGGTACTACCCACGTCGCTTGGGCTGGCCTCATTAGCCTGTTGTCAACCATAATTTATGCCATTTCAGCCAACTATGTCTGCAAGCATTGGATGGTTAAGTCTCGGTTGTTCGCTCCTCCAGGTAGCAACCGACCTGGATTCTGTCCGGATGTGGTCTTGGCCGTCCTCTAGGTATCATCCAGTTGTATGTTTGAAGGAAGAGAGAAAGAAAATCAAGGATAGACACTCGCGAAAATTCTACGGATGCGTTGGTAGCTTCAACCCATCGTCCGTCAATGTCCTAGCTGCAACACCGAAATAGTGAGACCGGACGCCAGAGCTATTTCTGGGAAACGGCTATCTGACAGTCAAGTTAAATGACCAGAGTACGTAAAGAGAGAGAGAGAGAGAAAGAGAGTATGCATTTCTTTTGCCAAATAGTGCATACCTTTCAATAAAAAAGAGGCTGACTTTATATAGTACAGTTCGGCATGTGCCTTGACACGCTAGCTGTCTTATCACTAGACAGACTGCAGCTCGGCACATGTTTGTATGCGCTGACCGCTGTGTCAGTGAATAAGCGGCTGACCCAGCCATGGTCCTAGGACTTGGCTGGTAGCTTCTCATCATTCCGCCGACGTCTCCATCTGGGCGTGGGGGTTGTCAGAAAAAACTTCAACGTGTAAGTCACCTTCTGTCCCCTGACATCCCTCAGGATTACCGTCGACCGTTGCCCCCTTGTTCAGGCTTGAGCTTGGTCACTTTACCGAGCTCACTAAGCAGCGACAACTCGGGAGTAGGGATAGCCTTAACTCGAATAGGGCATGTCTTTGATGTTGTCTACACCTAGCTCCGACGCAGAGGATCTCCGAGCTTGCTCTATAGCGACAGCTCGGTGGAGGCCTCTATCCTAGCAAAACCAGACTTTGTCATTTTATATTTTATCCCCTTACATATACTTATTTTGGATAGGAAGCAAAAGTCCACTAGATTGAATCGTAGTGTCTGATGGGCAATTCACAATCTTTACATAATAACGCAATAATAGTAGTTCCATAAAAACTGACCTTAGCGAGCTTATCATAGGAATCAGCACTCCTGGGAACCAAACCAGCCAGAACGTCAGTGGGAATATTATCCACAAGCCACTTAGGCCATCCGTCGACCATCTCATCTGCACCAATCTTCTTCACCACAATCCTCTCAGACACACTTCCCTTACCACCATTTCTCTCTCCTCCTCCACCATTCTTCCTCTCTCCTCCCCCACCACCAACACCACCGCCGCCGTTCAAATTCTTAAAACCCACTTCTCTCTTGGCCACGGTTCTGCCTCCTTGGCCGCCGCCCTTGACATACCCATTCTCCAATTTGAGTCTCTCAAGAACCCGTGGCGGCGTGTCGGTGATGCCCTTTGTCTGAACGCAGCCCATTGCTGGAATCTAAGTTTGGATAAGGGGCATGAGGAGGGTGAGAATGAAATGTTGGTGGGAACGATGGAGTAGTGGGCATTGTGATTGAAATGACGAGAGAGAAGAACAAGAAAGACAGGGAGGAGGATGTCACTGTCGCTCGGCCGGCTTGGGTTTTGAAAAATGCAACAGCTAGATTTTGCTTGGCTGCCTCCGCTTTCTCCGTCGCAGCTACAAGAAGAGCTTGAACCAGAATTTATTTTATCAACGAAGAGTTATTTTATGTTTGCTGACCCCAACCCCTTTTAAGCATCTCCATTAGTTTACGTGGTTTACACAACTACAAGTCTACAAGTACGTTTGGTGCGAACGATCTTACCTAAAATGACAAAAAAAATAAAAAGTGATTTATTTATTTATTTATGTTTAGATTATAAATTAGGTGTGAAATTATGAGAATCTCAATCTTATTAATGACGACTACTGCATTTTTATTTCTCATTAAAAATAATACGATTTAATGAAAAACAATTTTATTGGTTATGTATTTCGCATAATACTAAGATTGTCACTCAAGATACAAGTAAAAAAAATCTCATTTATATTCCATTTCATTTTTTTAATCTAAATATAACGGTTAGAAAGAAGAGTCATATCTTTCTTATCCAAGTGAGAGACTACTATCATTTATTTTCCTTTGTCACCTCGCATGCTAAACAAAGTGTCACTGTTCGTGAAAAAATTGTAATGGGAACTGTGGTTGAAAGCTTTGCAATAAAAATTCACAATACCATTTTTGGCAATATTATTGCAACTTGACTCGACAGTACCTTTGTTTTCGTTTTTTTTGGCAATAACAATATTCAGTTCTTTACCATTGAAAAGAATTAGAGATCCCAACTATTAATGTTACAAGATTTGGCATTATGTGGCTCAAGAAATAGCTTTGTCAAAATTTAGCAAGGCTTTTTGGCTATTAAATTTTTCTCTAGCTAAAATATAGCATTAACAAGGGGTTTAGTAAACCAATAGAGATACTCTTAGATTTTGGGTTCTTGTAGTATCTCAAGGCAGTACAATTTTTTAATGTCTTTCTTAGTTTATCATTCGTCCATTTTTATAATTTGAATCGTTCAATTTATAAAGTCCACTTAGCATTTGACCTATACAAAAAATCAAATCGATTGGACCTCAGTATCCAAATAATCGTTATAATTTGTCTTTAGTATATTCAAAAAGTCAAACTAGTCATTCAATTATTTAAAAACAAATGTGTTTAGATCATATAATTACCAAGTTCAATTAATCTGATTT
>BRYE01000007.1:10650385-10655385 GCA_030159115.1 Actinidia arguta var. hypoleuca
ATGCAAAAAGAAAGATGAAGACAACCTTAGAAAAATTAGAAAATTTGAACGACTTCAAACTTTCATCATGGTTTCTGTCCCGAGGAATAGCATTCCCAATCACACGTACATCTTTGCCCGATGAAAATTTCTGGAAAGGAAATGCATGGCATTCTCTTCAGCATCCAAGATAGATGAGCGTGAGACATGCGGCAATGGCTTTGATTCTTGAGGCTGGGAATCTAGATGGTCAGCAATAAAATCATCCAAGGAATCAGAGATCAATTGAGTTGGCTGCAATCTTGCCCAGCAAAGATGCTTCAGACAGCAGGCCTCCAATTCTTAAATTAGTCAGACTATCACCCCGTGGTACTGATGACTGTATAAGGCCCTGATCCATAGTTTGCTGCAAGACTAACTTGCCCCCATTTGATTTTGGTTCATGATTTATGATCCTGCCTTGCAAAGATGCTTCAGACAAGAGGCCACCAATACTAATCTCTGAGGATATGAGTTGAATTGGTTGCAAGTTTAATTTGCTGCCTTCTGATTTTGGATCACAACAACTGATCTTACCCTGCAAGGAAACATCAGACAGCAGGCCTCCAATGCTTAAGTTAGTCAAACTATTATCCCATGGCACCACTGTTAGTGTAAGGCCATTACCAACCTTCACTTCATCATCCTATCAAAAAGAAAATGATAATATTTTTCAGAAAGTAAAAATCTGTGATGGAAATAATGCATCTCAGCCTTTCGATAGAAGCATCAATGATAAGTAACAATGTCCACATCAAAAGGCAGTAATTGCAGAATGTACTTTTTCACAGCAGCAAAATATGAAATGGAAGTATATTTGCCTATGGGCCCTTTTTAAGGAATCATAATAAAAAATTGACCATGGGCCACCTCACCAGTGTTGTAATTGCAAAACCACCATTACATCTTTCTACAGTATCTTGTGAGTGCGTAATGAATTTCTAGAGTACGTATAAAACAGATAAGCCAATTCCAAAATTCTTTAGACTAACCTATCAAATGCTGAATCTGTATCCACTTAAGAAATAATGTGTTCCATCAAATTCATAAAATTTCCTCAAAACTATCATACAAATGTGTGAAAGATGGACAGAAATGAAAAGCTACCAGGCAATCAAGGGGTGCATCTACAGACATATTCTTAGTAACAACTGCATCTGCTGTTTTACTTGTGTTGATTGCTTTGAAATCCTCACTTGCTATCTGACGTTTTTCCTTTCTGTCATCCATAAGTTCTGAAATCTTACTGCAACCCTTCTGAAAGCCTTCAGATTCGAAGCAAGCCCCCAAGTGAGTAGATCTAGAAGGTACTGCAATGGTTTCAGGCTCAAGATTGGGGAACCAGCCATACCTTGAAAGAAAGATAAAGTCAGAACTTAACTAAACTACGAGCTATTCAAAATAACAAAAGAGATAAAGCTCCGGACCTTAAGCAAAAAACTGCTGGACTTTGTTGAGCTGCATATACATCGCCTGCACTAATGCCCTTGTCATTCAACATCCATCTCTTGTATGAACATAGTTTCTCCAATTGTATATTGTATGGAAAAAGCATGGGATCCGCTAAAGCAACAGTTGAATATTACCACTTGCTATTAAGGTGCTTAAGCTCAGAGGATATCTTCTTCCGGGCTCTTAGAGTGAGTTCCAGAAATGGATTATGACCATCCTACAAGTGGAGGACTTAATATCAGTAAATTACAACTGATAGATATGTATATTGTAAAATTCTGTTTTGATCAATACTTCGAGGTGCATAAGCTTACGATCTCCATTCCTATTTGAGTGCCTTCATCTATGGGGAAAAGCTTCAACTTAATCTTTTCAGAAGGATGGAGTCCAATTTTAGGCTCCAGTTTAGGTACTTCTTTTGTTGTTTCTTGGGACAATGCGAATTTCCTTGGGAGCTGCTGACCCGCTATTTGACCAGCACTCAAAAGCAAAATGCCTGGATCATCTTCAGCATCAAATGGGCTCTTTTAAACTGAAAATGAAACACATAACATCCAATGATGAGGTGGATATAACTTATTATAAACGAAAGGAAGTATTTTAAGCTGATACATACGCCCGTAGAACTCCAATCAAGAAACCTAACCTGCTCTTCTTAAATGCCTTCCACCAATTCTTTTTTCAGACTTCTTGATTCCAGCACAACCTACAATAGCATTGTTTTTTTTAGGCACCTCAACTGTCTTCCCTTTCCGCTGTTTATTAGTTTTCATAGCAACTTAGCTTTGCTGCAAATCAAATGGGTTATCTTGTAACTCTTTTTGCTTACCTGAATTTGTATCAAACAAAACATGGTTTAGATGATAAAACATTCATAGATAGAAGTAAATTTAGAAGAAGAGACATGTTTCAATTAATTTATGGAGTATATTTTGAATTACATGAGAGAGAGAAGTTTTGCATAGATGAGTGAGAAAGAATGGATAAAATTGAAAAATTATCTTTAAACGAAAGGTAGACTTTTTAAAACTATTTTATCACAATGATTGGATAAAATTGAAAAATTATGTACAAAAATATATTATTTGTTGACATGATTAAAGGGAATGGGTGCCGAAAAAGGACAATCAAATTTAGATGGAGGAGGAGTATATATTTTCCATATTGTGCATTCACATTGCAACTACTCTAAAAATTAGCAGCCCCACCAATTAATAAAATTAAAAAAAAAAGACGACAAAAATGGAACAACGAAGGTTAAGAAACCAAATTCCCTTTTGCTCACACCAGCTACTCTAGGGTATCCCTGAGCACAACCACTAAAACTTAGCCTAAGCAAGCACTAAAGATTAGAGTTTTCTTCTTTAAAAGTGAAAAATTGTCGGTTGTCATAGAATCTGGAACAAGGCAATCCTTATTTAATATTAACATAAAATATACCTACATAAGCATAAGCCACAAAGTGGATTCTGTAAGAATGTCCTTTTAAAAGTAAAATGAAGAATGACTAAATGCCAACACAGACTATCCGTCGAAATTTGAGTTTAGGGGTTTAATTGATTGCAGACTTCAAAGTTCAAGTGTTTAATTAATTTTTTTTTTTAAATTCAAGTGCCCATGAGACATTTAATCAAAATTTTAGTTTCTTTTATATATTTTCTCATTCTTCAAAACCCAAAATCCATAGCCACAGTTTTATGCGCCAAAGCCAGTCATCAAGGAATGACTTCTGAACATCAACAAATTGCAAATTTCACCGGTTACAATATGACGGTTTAATTGAATCCACTTGTTCAATTAGGCTAGCAGAGTGCCGTAGAAATGGATACACATTTGCACAAACACGCAGCAAGAGAGGACATCTTCATCCAAACTTCAAATATTTTATGCTACGTTTGAATCTTTAGAATCTTAGATTTGTAAAAGGAAAGAAAATGAAAGGGAAACAAAATTACCTCTGCATATACATTTCAAGGGCTAACAAAAAAAGTTTTGATAAAAACATCATCATCAACTCATTTTCTTAACCCAATCAAAAAAGGAGAGAACAATATCAAATTTCTTTCACTTTATTTTCTATTCGTATCTTTCTCCTTCTCTTCACTCGACAAATCCAAGGCGCAAACCTAGCATAAAACCTTCACCAGGAGAAAGAATTTAGAAATACGTTCTCCAATTCTGCAACTGAATCCCCACAATAACCAAAAGAATTCAAAAACATCTACATGCACATGCAAAATTCTACTTTGAGGAGCAAATAAATAAATATATATACGAGTTATCTTCTTTACCAAGGAAAACTTATGAATTAGCAGAAATCCAGAGATCAAGACAAACCACTTCCTAAACTATGAACACAAGATAAACATGACCTATAACCAAGTGTCTAACAAGACCTTTCATCTCACAAAAAGGAAAGAGAAGCTTAAATAGAGAAGCTTACTGATTGCTTGTCAAACTGCTATATGTCCCCTTGTTAAATAATGAGCATATTATTTAGGGAGAACCTTTTTATAGAGCTATTTCCTTGAGGAAGTGCAGCAATTTCAGAAAGCAGCATAAATTTCAGTAAGATTCCCGGCCAGGACTCTTAGCGTGCATGTCCATCAACGAATCGTTGGGACCGGGCACATTGGGATTCTGAATTTGGTGATGAGAGTGATTAGTTTCACTATTTCTGGATCCATGTCCAGATGGGTGTCACCTTGTGACAAATGATACTGCTGAAGACTCCGACGAACTGGACTGGACAGAGCATTCGAGCAAACCAAGTTCTTAGGTTGACGATCCGAATGACCCAAACGTGGTCCCTGCCCTGAAGTTGTTGGACCAAGTGAACTAGAAGAAACCGGGAAGCAGGTGTTGGTTAAGTTCGCAACACTTTGAAGGTGTTGGTGCTGGAACGGCAACCAGGTGAACATAGGGCTGTTAAACGGGTTGGGCCGATCTAGCTCAGCCCGATTCTAAATAGTCCGAGTTCGATTTGAGTCCGAACGATTTCGAGTCCGAACTTGCTAAATAATAAGTTCGGACTTTTCATTAAAATTAAGTTCGAACAGGTCTGAGTCCGAATAGACTCAATTCTAAGCCCGAATAGACCTAAGCCTGAGCCTAATTTGATTTTTTTCTCTCATTCAGAACACGATATAAAATAAAGTCCAAACACAATATAAAAAAAATGTCACAAATTATAAAATAAAAGAATAATTTTATAACTTTATATAATAAATTAAAATAATTTTTTTTTTAAATTTTGGTCCATTTTTCTTAGTAGGTATTTGATTTTCAATATATTTCTCTCTCATCCTTAAAAAAAAATTTGCCCTAACGGGCCCGTTTAAAGCTCGGTCCGAGTCCAAATCCGAACGAGCTTGATTCAAAACTCGATCCGAACCCAAGTCCAAAGTAAAAAAGCTTGATTTTCGGATTGACCCGACCACTAACAAAGTTAAGCCCAGCCCGAGCCCGATTTGATTTTTTTTTTGGGCTAGCCTAGCCTAGCCTGATTCAAAGTCCGAAAAACCTGAACT
>BRYE01000007.1:10660385-10662885 GCA_030159115.1 Actinidia arguta var. hypoleuca
TAGATATTACAAGCTAGTAAGTTTTTAAGATGGTTTCCGAACTGGTCCTATTAATTCCAAGTTTTTTAAAAAGTACTTTGCTTAAGAACATGTCATTTTTATTTTGTTAACCTTTTGTATTTGCGAAGTACTATCAATGAGAAAGAGAAGTTCCTATCAATCAAAAGAAATTGTATTCCATTCCATATAATTGGGTTACAAGCTCGCATTAAGAAAAGGAATAGAAAAAACATTCAAACTTGTCTTTCAAGAAATTGTCCTCTCAACCCCTTGGTGGTCTTCTTCTTGGCCTTTGCTATCTCCTTCTCGTAGAGAGCCATCTCTTTTTTCTAAGAGACTCATCCTCGTGCAAAGGCTCTCCATCTCCACCTGTTGATTTCTGCATAGAGCTTCCAAAGCATCGCAATGAACAAGGTTCTTTACAACCAGCAGCCTCTTCTTCAACCAATCTACATTGAAGTGTACCACCTCAAGGTTTTGCATTATGGACATTGCATTGGCGATCTCCTCTTGAATTATCTCCCCCCGTTTGCACTAGTAAAGTTCGACTATGGCCTTGGCGAGTGACTCCAAGAGAATGATAAGGATGAAAGGACCCACCATCATAAAGTTAGCGAAGGTCTCTGGATATTTCTTTGCCACTTTCTTCAACACAATAAAGGCTTCAGGAACAACATGCCACTGCATGAAAGGCACTCGACCAGTCTCATCCAAACAAATAAGTCATCATCGATCCTCCGAGGCCTCTATCGTACTACCACAGGGAACTCCAGACTTAGGAACCAAAGTTGGTGGACCATGCCTGTCTGTTGGCGTACATTGTAAATGTTTATCATTTTTACTTTTTTAGTAAAAGGGTTTTCGTCTGCCCTAATTCCATACGCATTTAGGTTCCAAACCTTGGGTTTGCTCATTGGCATTTGATGGCGAGTACTTACCTCCTATTGGGAACATTGGACATTGGGGAATCGATGAGTAAATCCTTAAATAAGGATTAGACTTTTGGTTTGTATTGGGAAAAATGTAAAACTAGAAGGTTGTCTGGGCGTCAGACCTTGAGGTTAGAGTTAAGGCCCTGATAGGTTTTTTAACCATTCAATTCAACAAATCTGGAATGAAAAGGAAATCCGATTTCGATCAAATGCTAGCTTCAGGAGCTTCCTTTTAGTTAGGTTAGTTAGGCGCCTGGTCGAAGGTTGAAAGAATGATTTGGGGTCAAAAGAAGGGAGCAACATTCAACCTTTCCTCTATCTTAGATTGGGAATTCCTATAGTGAGTAGAAGTCCCTGGAAAAGTAGATAGGATAAAGGTCTCACTTTGCCAAACTGAAGATTTGGGATTACCTTTTCATCGATTGGGATCAAACAAAAGTAGAATCATTTAGCAAGGTCAGAATTTGAGCTTAAAGCTGATTTCCAACCGGTGACTGAGAAAACTATATGAATCAAGGTTCGAGGATTGCCAGGGTAGGGAGATATAGATCACCCCATTCATTTTGCTAGTGGGAAGTTTTCATCTGTTGACAGGAATTACACACGATGGAGCAAAAAGCCCATGCCTCCACCCTTTTAATAAATGTATGTCGTGTAGAAGCTCAGACATTACCTACTAGCTACTGCTCTTGCTTTCCACACATATCATGAGGCACTTAAGTATTTGAATAAGAAACTAGGTATCCAACGGAGAATTTTGATATGGTTAATGCTATTCCAGGAATTAGAGTTTGGGGTGGTGGTCAAGCCTGTCAAACAAAAGTGGAGAGGATGAAAACCAGAGTGGAATCTAAAAATGAAAGAAGAAGTTATCAAGCAATTCCAAACAGGGTTCCTAGTAGTGTCTACATATCCGGAATGGCTCACCAACATTGTCCCTATGCCCAAGAAAGATGGAAAGGTTAGAATGTGCATCGACTTTCACAACTTGAATAAGGCTAGCCCTAAGGATGACTTCCCTTTGCCACATATCAATATTTTGGTCGACAACACTACTGGTCATGAGATGTTTTCATTTATGAATGCTTTATGATAGGTGAGACTAAATTGGATATTCAAAAACTCACTAACCTGTTTAAGCACAAGAGCTACAACTATAGAATTCACTAACGCAACTATCATACGCATCGAGATGGGACTCAAGTCCAAATTACCATTACCGATGACAAAGCATTTAGCAAATTCAAAACAACCAGTTTTTCGATATCAAGGACTTTCATCCATTGGGATTCTCTCTTTCTTTATTGAAGCTAGAAGTTTCATAAATGAATGTAACCTCAGCAGTCTCTATCTGTTTTGTTTTATCCTACTTTCCAAAGTAGGGATCCTTTTGGGGAGCGTGCCCTTTCTTTCTTTTCAAGTCCTTTACTTCTTTATGCTTACCTAAATGAATCTTCTGCGCACCTTGCACTCTAATTCTAATGTAGAAGGGAAGCTCGTTGTCCCCTTTCTCACAGATCGGGGTGGTAGAACAGATCTCCTTTTCTTTTGAGGTCTGCTGTTGGTGG
>BRYE01000007.1:10667885-10675385 GCA_030159115.1 Actinidia arguta var. hypoleuca
TAATGTCGGAACCTCGTCTGGTAGTGGTCTACTTGATTGTATCAGGAAAGCATTCACTATTTCACAAGTTTTGGTATCAGGATTATGACTGCTAACATTCCATGCTATGGCAATGAAACCATTCATTAGTGTAGTCTGTCTACCCAATCATTTCATTCTTTTGATGGATGCATTTGTAAAGGCTAATGTCACTTTTTGTGCGAATTACTTGTTCGCAAGAAATCTCTTTACTGTTGATGTGGATACTCTCGCACAATTGACCTCTTTTAACCGAGGTGAGGTTTTCAACTCAGATAATCACTGGTCTGAAAAAGGCTCTTAAGCAGCAGGTCAACCCTGACAGCAAAGATGGTTGTAGAAGTTCTTTCCAACGTGTGCGTATGAATTAGGATGAAGCTACAAGCCTTTGCCTAAACGTAGTTGGGTTGGTAGATGCCCTTCTACCTTCTTCACTGGCAGAAACCGAAAAAGGATTATTGCTTGGGTCAAGTCCCTATATATTCTTAATGGACCTTCTGACACTTATTGGCAACACGTATTTCTTTATATTTATATAACCACATTGTCTTTTCTCCTTTTCTCTCCTTTCGTAGTTGAGAGATCAAAAACATCCTTTTTTTCTTCACTTTATGAATCTAATTGAAGTGCAATGGGGTTGGTGTTCAGTCTATCTTAGTACATAATCTCAATCGAATTTCTTCTCTGACACAATGCCCATTCTAAATAGAGAGGAGGAAAGAAAAGAAAGATATAGAAAGTAAAGAAGCTTCCCATCTTTTTATGATATGCCTAAAGCAAGGACGATCGTCAATCTGTGATCATAGATAATCTTTCTAGTTTTCTAACATCACGCTTGCACGACTGAGATTTCGCCAACCTAAATCAAGTAAGTAAGCAAAAGTTCTTTTTCAATACTTTGTTATGACTTTTACGAGAAGGCCTCCTTTTTCTTCTCTCTCACCTTTGCCTAATCAATCTGGAAATGAGAATATGGTGCTTTTTTTATCCCCATGCTTTCTGTTGGTCAAAAAAAAAAAAAGTTCTCTATAGTTCTTAACTACTCGTACAGGAAGGAGTCTCTTTCTATCTGGAGGGAATCATTTTCTCTCAATCAATCATGACTCATTGGATAATTCACACAATTCTTATGGTCATGCCTTTTCCTATTTACTTTCTATATTCCCACCAATGTGCTCCCCAGGTCAAAGCGCATAACAAATTTACACTAATTTTTTAATTATTTTATGCTATCCCTTTTTGTTATCGTTAGGCTCTTTCATTTTTGAATTCAATTTTCTTGTATAGTGAAGGTAGGGTACGCAGTGCTCCCGGATTTGGATTTGCCTCACTTGCCTTCCTAGTGCCTTTCCCTAGAGTCACCCGCTCCAGAACCGTGGGTTACTCCATGGGTGCTTCCCGAAGAAGTGCTGATGAGCAGGTGCAAAAAATAGCACATCAATAATAGATATGCGAAAGAAGATTTAAAGCGGTAGCTCAAAACCTGCCTTAACATATGGCTATTTTCAGTCAAGATCTTGAAGATGTAAGAAGGTTCGCGGATGTCTTTATCAATCACAATTGGGATAACTATAAACTCCAAAGAGTCAACAATTCTCTTATGAATCTTGTTGTTGTTTGAGAACTTGGATTCATAAGAGAATTGTTGGAGTTCATAAGTCCCCAAGTATGATCCTTCTCGTTATTATATCTTTCTTCATGTCAAAGACCATAAGCTGGAAACATCATTTTTTCATTCTTTTCTCATGAGGTCGTGTACAACAACCTTAATCGCACAAGCCTGGGCTAGGCCTACCTCCATCCCTAGAGGAGTCGTATGAGGTGGAAGCTCTATGTACGGTTTTGAAGTCGAGCCTTTTCCAGTAATGGGGCCTAAGGACTGATATGATGATTGGTTTAGGTAGGGCAACCATCCTACTATGGGCACCTGTAGGGATTAGTGCGTGAGACCACGATCCAAAAAAGCATGGGACTCACCCTTTACTTGGGAATGGAGATTGGAAAGATAGCATATCACCAGAGCGAGGCGAGGTTTGGAACCCTACTGTGAGGGGGACACCTCGCGAGTTGGGCTTCTAAAGATGAGGCCTTGTGGCAAAGCCAAGTCAATTTCGGGCCACCAAACCCTACAATTGATGAGAAGGCCCTATATAGTAAAGGGAAGCGTGTACGTTGACACCTTCCCTGCCTTCTAAAGGTGCTTAGAGGATGGGCCAAATATAGCAGACCATGACCCAGGAATGGATTCCCCCCGGTAGGGGGATAGGAGACGGCCATCTCGAAGCACATCATGACCTATAGGCAAGACCGGTGAGACCTAAAAAGGCAACCCGATTGGGAGTCATAGGATCCATAGTACCTATAGCCTCCCAGACCTCATATTCATCATTTTTCAAAGCAGGGGAAAGGGATCTATTTTCTATAACAGAAAAAAAAACTTAGCAGATTTGACTCGGGATAACCTAACGATACATCCAATCCCAATGATCTATGCCTAGAATGCGTTGCTAGATCTCTGCTCTAAAAAGTTATACAGGCAACACGAACGCGATTTGTTTAACCCGAGGCTTCCCTTTCATTACTTCTTTCATGATGAGGGAACCGCGTCCGCATTAGTTAAAGTGGTGGAAGGCCCTTTGAGTCAAAGGGAGAGCTCCTGCACCTCACTCTAAGAGATAGGATTCGGTATCTAAATCGGCTGAAGAAAATTGATGAGGCAACTACTTTCCCAGCCCACAGGAAGCCCTCTTCTTTATGGTATACATCAAGTGCATTGAATGCCCCACAACCAGAATCAAAGAGGATGGGGTCAAAGGGGGTTTGGGATGAAACCTGAGTTAAGTGGATCTGCGGCAAAAAGTGGAGCCTCCAGAGGTATGGCAGCTTATGCTGTGCCATCATTTTGGATTCCTGACTGATTTTGGCACTAGTTAAATGGGATAAATTAGCCAAATATTGAATCAACTAGTATATCATCAACACAAGGGCCTAATTCACTCTCAAGCTGAGTTAGGAGCTGGGGTAGCCTGTGCGGGACCCAAACCAATCCTACACTCCTTTCTCTTATTATTTCTTTGTCACTTCTTAGAAATGATGAAGAGGATTTTTGGACTAGACTGAGTGTGAGGGGAGAATACTCATTTTTGATTCTATATAGGGGAGCCGTTGTGAAGCCTAGAAAGGCAGAAATGGCAATTCGCTTCTATCGAGTTCCCCAACAGCAGCTTAGCTTAGTAGCTTCACTCTTTCTATTGGTGTGGCGCTGTTGGATGCTTCTGATCAAGGAGGAAAAAAAAGAAAGGCAAAATGCCTAAAAAGTTTGTTAGTCTTTTTCTGTATTTTGCATACTCAATCATCTGTATTATTCATATTTTACAGTTTTTGGTTTTGGATTTTATGTCCAATGGTCTCTTATTTATGTTGCCAAAGGTACCCGACCTCAATCTTCCCTACATCCCCCCTAAACCAGAACTACTCAATCTTCCCGAAGTTCTAAATCTACACGATATGTCGGATGAGGAGTAAGAGGAGTTCCATTGACAAATATGAGAGATGGAATTAAGGATTGGATAGTTAAATCAACAAAATGAAGACCTTCGGGGCAAGTTGAGAGAGAGGCAATTTAAGCTATTTAGGCAAGATATTGCCCGGGCTCAAGCACGTCCTGAATGGCAGACTTGGGAATTGCAGTATCCTTTTGATCAATAGGAATAGAAGGGAAAAAAAGCTTATGATGTAATTCCAATTTTTTGTTATGTAGTGGAAATGCCTTACAATCTTTAGTTTTACGCTTAAGGGAAGAAATGTTCTTGGTGGATGCAGGACCTGGGACCCCAAAATTTGTATGCAAGATAAGCCTACAAGAGTACCAATCAACTGAGCCACCAAGTTTGAGAATAAGGTGGGATCCCTGGATCTAGTGGCCGGTAAATCACTGATCAAAGAGAAAATTTTGGATAGATTCTTCATCGATCTAGTGGCCGGTGAATCACTGATCAAAGAATGAATAGCCACCAGGTTTAATGATTTGGTTGGATCCACAGATGTAGTGGTTGGTGAACCGCTTCTTCTTCTTCTTCTTCTTCTTCTTCTTCTTCTTCTTCTTCTTCCACGAAGATTCAGACAAAATCGAGCTTGGATGGAACTGAACAAGATTTGGCGAACGAATACACAGGTCAAAGGCTTTATTATTGAGAAAGGCAAAGGAGGTTATTTAGTAGCCATCGTAGGTTTCATTACTTTTCTTCTATTTTGTCCTTTCATAAGTCAAAGGATATCGAATAATTGATTCACCATTGAGAGCATTAACCCCAAAAGGACGAATATTGTGGTGTTCTAATAGCGGCAGATTAAACAAGAACTTGATGAACGAAATCCACTAACAAAAAAAAGAGTAGTTTTTTCAATTCCGAAGCCTAGCGTCTCCTGATAACACTCTATCACCTTAATCCATTCTTTTTGTTGAGGGTCTGGAACTTATTTCGGTCCTCTATTTTACATAACGAAGAAAGGCAAAGGCTCTTGCTCGAATGCATGACTGCGGCGCGCCTATCACCTCGGCACGGCACTCTAAAATGCATGTTGAGTTGAGCAAGAATACTAGGACTAGGAAAGGAAGACAAAGAATGGAATTGAAGGCATAGTCTTAATAAAAAGAATTGAAAACCAACCAATGAGTGGAGTGGCAGATTTGGATGGAATCTCGCAAAAGAAGAGCCTGACTCTATATGGGCGCTAGCGCGTTACAACTAGCAGCCCCTTTCTTATTATTAGTAAGATAGGTTGCTTGAGCCAATCAATCCTTAAATCATGGGAGGAAAAGGCAAAAAAGTGAGCCCACCTAGATGGAGAAATTCTTAACTTCAATAGTCAAAGAGTGGTCGTAGGTGAGCCCACCCCAGGCAAATCCAATTTTCGTTATCTTGTTCTTGGTCAAGCTCCTGTACCCGCTCCTTACTCCCATCCTCTCCATCGAATTAAAGTAACATAAGGAGGGGCCACTATTAATTGAATAAGAGTATCAAATAAAATGAGGTCTAGCGCCCCAGAATACCATCGATAAAGAGCAATAGAACTAGGTGGGAATCATATATAACAAATGGGTAGTACAACCAAGGGCAATTCAATGGCTTTATGGGATAATCAGTATACTTTCTGCGTAGATAGGCCCAGCAGTATCCAAAAAATGTAATCGGCGAAATAAAGGAAAGAAGAATGGGAGAAGTTTTAAAGGAATATCTAAGTACCGAGACGGAAATGGAGTTCAAATCCATAACATTCTCCACGCACCCACCATTCGTTAGCAGCGACCTTACCATGCATTATTACAACCAACCATTTCACTGTTTTCTTTAGTAAGCAGTACCCTTAGCAACTAGAGGATAAAGATTCTTCTTTTCTTTCTCTTTCTTGGCATCAATAACCTTAAAAACCATAGGTGCACCAACTGAGGCAGAGATTGGAGATACAACGATTGGAGTGTAGTGACGGTACCCGAGATAGATCTGAATCGATGGTTGCAAAGAATAGGTGCAAAAGGGAATCATGGGAATAAGGGGAGAGTACATAGGGAACATGGCTGACCAAGCTCTTTTTTCTAAGGATTGAATCAGCCAGTGTTCTTCCCAACTACTCCAATAAACGTGCCTACACCCCACCTCGTCTAGAGAATGAGATGATTGACCGAGAGTACTTATGAAACCTGGCACTGAACTAAGGGTTTTATCTACGACTTCCTAAACTATTTGCATCCCTCTCTTCAGTTCAAGCAAAGGATATGATTCAAGTTTGGATCGGCTTCCTAGTATACGGAATACATAATTGGATTCCGAGGCCCCCTATTTTAACTCAGACTAATAGCCCCTATTCTTAATGCTATAACAGAAATAGCCCTTAACATGCAAATTCAAGCCCTTACAACACTCGATACTTGTAACTGCTCTCGGGTAGTAGATAAATAAGTGGACTTCACTTCGTTCGCCTCTACTACTGGTAAATTGAATGCTTTATATGGACCTTGGGCTACAACTGAGGGTAGTGCTTAGTAATGCTACTCTAGCTCCCCTTACTAGATCAAATAAGGCATCTATGAATCGCTAAAGATAGTTTTTCTCTCCTCCTACCCTTTAAATCGAAGGGGGACTTATTTTTCTCTCTCGTCTCAGCTTCTTCAACTACTCTTTCTGCAAGCCCTATGTTATAAGGGATGGAAAGTGCAATTGCCAAAGCCGATTATTCAAAAAGTAAGTAAGTCTTTATCTAATCCTATATCTACTCCTGGCTCTACTCAAAATTGGAAGCTCATCTTAAATAAAAGCTATAGGGGAGAGGAGAGCCAAGGAAGACTTAGTGCAACCGCTTAGCTATAGGAATATTCTTCAACCCCCAGCTATAAACAAACTAAAGGAAAGCCTTGATCGATATGATATTAAGATTTTAATAATGTGCTAAAGCAACCTTACTAAGCGAAGAAAGCTCTTCGAGATTCCCTTATATTATATAAAGGTTTTAGAAAGAGGCAAGGAAGCATCTATGAAGCATCTTAGAGTATTCCATTCCATTTTTTAGTAGGATCCAAGTTTGTTCGAGTGGCCCTTCTTCCACCTCTGCTTTCCTCCATCGGACCCCACCACCTTATAAGGGCATTGATATCAAGCATTAACCTCTTCGAACTGGGAGCAGTGGATCTGAACGCGTATACTTTGGAATGGAAACTCAACCTTAAAAAAAGTTAAGGGAAGAGCTGTGCAGAAAGGTTTGAACCAAGGACAGGGACGGCGAACAACAATAGGAGAGCACTCAATGTAGGTCTTTTCTTGATCCTAATAAAGGCTTAGTGGCTTAATTAGGCTTGGGAGTAGGGTTGTACGCAAAGGCACAGGGCTATATTGGGCTATTGAATAGGCTCGTGCTTCGATTAGGCTTAGCTCTCAACTCATTCGATTAGGCTTGGGGAAGGAGGGCTTAAGTCTTAGGTGCTTGATCTTGCAGGCATCGTTGGTCTGTTTTTGTTTCCTTGGTCGGTCTCTCTTCTTCGTTCCTCTCCTTATCGCTCGAGTTAGCAATTTGGAAAAGGAAAATGCATTGCATTCAAAGAATGGTAATTAGAATGTTTCTTTCTATCATCTATATAAGAGTTCAAGCGCGGATGATTATCATTAGAAGAGATTTCGGTGTCGAGCAAAGCTAGTGCTTAGCTTAGCTATAGCAAGACCGAATATCTCTTATATAACAACACCAAGAAAAAAAAAGCACCACTTCAATGGGTGCCCCTCTCTGGTAAGGAAATATAAGAAATTCAACAAAAAATGTCTTCCTACGGATACGTCGGTAAACATTGCAATCTTATGTCTCTTATTAGGAAGAAAGTCTATGGTAATAAGGAAAAACTTGGAATGAGGTTTTGGAAAAACAAAAGAAGAATTGGCAACACATTAAGATGGCAAGAATGGTACGAGTGGAATAGCAGAGCATGAAGTAGAG
>BRYE01000007.1:10680385-10685385 GCA_030159115.1 Actinidia arguta var. hypoleuca
ATTTTTCCTCCATGAAAGAGAGGTAGCATCGTGTAGGAGCGCGTTGATGCTTGTGAGCCCTAAAAGAAAAGCTGATACTCAAGTTGTAGCGCTGCACATCGATTCTCAACCCAAGCACAATCTATCTATGCATGATATTTAGAAGTGGGGACTGTAAATGAGTAAGGCCTTCTGTCTAACTATCTAATTACGATATTTCTTCTATGAGTTATCGAGGAGTGGGAATTGGGAAATTACACAAGACAATAAAGGATTTCTTCAAAGATTGGGAGGAATTGATTGACGTTGCGGGACTCTGTTAAACCTTCTGTTTGTTTATTGAGTGACTACCCAGCTCTCGAGGAACTCCTTCTATGGAAGCCTACCACTAATGCAAAGGATTAGCACCAGCTGGGATCAACAAGCAGATCGAGCTAACAGAAGGGGAAGAGTTAGTTGTTCTGTCATTGATTACAAGTAAATCTTCCCTCGCTAAATATCTAATATAGTTTTGATTTTCTACTTTTGATTGGTCTTGAGGGGTCTCTCTTGTGACTACCTAGGTATAATTGTCATAGATGGCCATCATATCCCCTCTAGCATGCAAGTAGGCGGCATGAGCAACAAACGTGGGCATCCTAATTCTCCAAAAGAACGAAGATGAGACCGGGGAGCTTCGCTATAAACCTTCCTAGCCCCTATGCCAAAGGTCTGTAGAATGAGGACCGGATCGGATGTTAGTTGGTGATCTTTATAAAGATGAGTTAGATCGCCTACGCTGGCCTCAAAAGTAGAATGGGCCCGGAGATGGTGTCCCCTACTGGTCCCCCTAAAGCCCTCTTCTAAAAACTAGTATTCATCATGTACACTGAAGAGTCCTCTGATCTAACTACTAGTAAACGAATATATGCCAAAAGACGATTTCCCACACGTGCTCTAAATGAACCATACATTGAAAAGGAGGTGCCAGATGATAATGTACGCCGAGTAATAAAAGAAATACATGGGTAGCATGGACATGGTTCCCACTTCACAAGTAGGCATGGGTGAGTTCTAGGTCTTTTCTTTTATGGAAGACTACCTAATCTTGTAGTTAAAGGTGTTCGCTCAATGCTTATTCAATCCATGATGACCATGCCGCCATGTAAAGTGACTTGACGCATCACTAAATGAAATACGCATGCCATGGAAAGATGAAATTATCTAAAGGAAGGCCCTCACAAGATTTAAGGGATTGTGGCTCAATCATTTGGATTAGTTGTACTAGCAATGAGAGAGGATTCCCCTCTCTAAACCGAACCCTAAATCCTTTGGACCGTAACCCCTTAAAACCCAGCCCTGCCATTAACGATCAAGGAAGCCACCCTGAGTTACACTCATCCTTGTCCTAACGTCGCCCAAACCCTCTACTGCATACTGGAGACCTCCCCACTTGATTTATGACTTTGTACCGACACCTATAGAGACTCCTATTCACATCGATGCCTTTTTAAACTCTTTATAAAAGAATGCAAATGAATATAGTAGGTATGATCCCATGTCAAACGAAAAGGAAAAATGGCCACTCGGCTGATTGATATCTCCTCTATTGTCCCTAAATGCTCTTGCAACTATCCTAACTCTTTGCCCATCGACTTGTGCCTTTGTTCCTGCTAGAGTATCATCTGTCTGTCCTTCGATAGCGAGTGGAGTAGATGAACGTAGCTAGTATAGTCTCTTATATGATATTAACGCTTTTTAGATTTAAATACCGTCGAGGAGATTCTCGTATTTTTTGGGCTCTTCTCTTAGGGTTTCGAGTTGGAACCTCTAGTCTCGGTCTCGTCTCATAGCAAGCTGTGCAGTTTAATCCTAGTTATAGGTCCTTCATCCCATAGTTGGTATTCTGTTAGTAGTTCACGAAGTGCACGAATTTATAAGGGCTCCTTCACGGAGTTATTGAGGCGACTAAACAAAGAGAAAGTGGGGAGGCGGCTATAGTAGTTAAGACCCTAAAACACATATACCAACTAAAAAAAGGGTTCAGGATGTATCTCCCACTGACTGACAGCACTCAACTGACGGGACTTTAGGCCAAAAGAAATTATAGACTGTTTAGTGAAGGACTAAGGGATGGGATGAAATAGATCTTTGGCTTTCGAGTATGAACCTCATTCCCTTGTCAGGCCTTTTCGTCGAGATAGTCTGGTCTTATTCAAGTTCCTGCTGTAAGTCTAAGCCTAATAAGGTTCTTTATTCCGAATCATTTTCCCTCAAATATTATGATCCTAACCCTCTCTATTCCTTATACCTGGGAATCCCTTTTTTGCCTTCCTTCTTCCAACGAGTTCAGTCAAGCGAGCCATGAAGCGAGACTGAATCCTTACTTCTCTAGCGTTGAACGAGTTTCGGACTTAGGATGAAGCTCGTACTTTATTTAGGTGGAAGCTTGTGGAGAAGTTGAGCTTGGACCCTAGGAGTTTGAACACTTCTGTCTAGAACCTCCTAGTGAACCTAGGGTCCCTATCACTAATGATGGTCCGGGGTATGCCCTAGTACTTTACATCGTCTTTTAAAAATCATCTTGCAGTTTCTTCTGCAGTATTGTTAGTAGGGGCTGGGGTGAAGATGGCATAGAACTCATGTTTAGTATAACCTTTACTAGGTGGTCCATTCTCTCCCGCCTTAGGCAAGCTTGCAATGAAATCCATGGATACACTTGCCCGGTCTCTCTGGTATAGGCAAGGTCTCCAACCTGCTGGTTTAGCTCGCTCCACGAGGTCCTGCTGACAAAGACGACAAGTTCTCACATACCCTTAAACCTTTTCCTCCATTTTTGGCCAACAATAACCTCGTGCTATAAGGGCCAATGTCCTCTGTGGGTGACCAACCTCATGGCACTCCCTTAAGATCTCCTTCCTTAAGTCTCCAACCTTACGCACGTATAGGCAATTCCCTCTGATGATCAAGAGCCCATCCTTGATCCAAAACCTCCTAGTAGCTTCCGACTTGTCCTTTTGCACTAGCCTAGCCACCTAGAATGGGTTTTTCTCTAAACCTTCCTCTCTCAGGCAAGGTCCCTTATATTCTGCAAATGGTAGCTAGCTTTTCCCCCTTCAAAGCAAGAAGTTCAGCTTTCCTACCAAGGGCATCTACTACTTGGTTAGTTCTTCCTGGCTTATACTTTGACTCCAACACAAACTCAAACTCAGCCAAGCTTGCCCGTTTTGGAGAAAGCTTCTTCTATGTAGCAAAGTTGCATGTGGCCACCAGTCTTGACCACAAAAATAGATCGAACGCAAGTAGTGCCTCCATGTCCGAAAGCAATGCACCACTGTTGTTATCTCTTTCTCTTGGACCGCGCCTTTTTGTCTCGTTGAGTTTTCTGCTCTCATATGCTACTGGGTGTCCCTCCTGGACCATTACTCTTCCAATGGCATAGTCTGATACTTTAGTGTGCACTTTGAAAGGTACAACATAGTCTGGCAACCTCAATATAGGTTCCTCTATCACGGACCTCTTCAAGTTCTCAAAGGCTGCTGACACTTGTCCGTCCAATGTCAAGGCTTTCTTCAAAAGATCTGTGATGAACCGAGGTCTTAGTTCACAAGGCCCAGAAATGATTATAGCTCAGTCACGGGGACTCCCCACTCTTCTATTGCCTTCACCTTCTGCTTGTCCATCCTAATATGGCCATCCCATATCCCAATGCTCTGTGAAGATGACTTATCGCATGGGCGAACATCTCATGCCCATAATGAGAATAGAAGGCCCATGGCGGATCTCTTGGCTTTCGGCGACCAGACAACCATCTCTACTATAATGGAAGACTTTAGTAGTAGGGGCAGTGAACATCTCATGCTACTACTTATTGTTGAAATAAGGTAATGGAGTGGCTCCCGCTAAGGAACTAACCGAGGGGACCGGCTGACCGAAGGGAGGGCCTGGAAAGGTATTAGAAGATCCCGCTATGGAAGCGAAGAAAAGGCCTTATTCTATAGGGGCTAGCGTGCCCTGTTGTTTTTAAGCAGTGTAGTCTCGAAGAATCAGTGATTGAATGGACCATGATCCTTTGATGGAGAACACTTGCATGTGAAGCCTTTAGCCTATCCTTCTCTTGACTTGATAGGTTAAGTCCAGAGCCCCCGTTCTCCGGTAATAGGTAAGTATGCATATAATTTGGGTGTTTCTAAAGCGAGCATATATTTTATTGATTGAATTATTTTTTTAGTGGGATTCAAAAAAAAAATTAAAACACTCATTTTTTTTTTCTCTTATTTCTCCCAAACTAACAACATTTTTGTTAAAATCATTATACTTTCTAATCTATTTTTTATTTTGTAATATTTTATTTATTCGTATGTGAATGCAATATATATTTTATCTTATATTTATATTTTATTTGTTTTTTAAATTGTAAACTCTAATGAATACGCCTTAAAAATAAATTTTTCCTTATATAATGTATGTGGACAAGGACAATTACTAGTTTTATCCTAAAACGAGATATAGCGACTCTGCTGCTGCAGTTGCTCTAACACCTTTGGGCTGTGACGAATGACTACAGCTTCGATATTTGATTGGGTTAATTCAACTTTGGGTCGCTGTTGTTTAAATGCTATTTCTTCGTTATTTCTATATAGTATGCAGGATGGGGAGGATGGGTGATACTTATGAATATGTATGCGGGTAGAGAATATTTCTTAGACTTGGATACAAAAAAAAAAAAAAAATTCTCCGGTTCATTGAAAAATAAGAGCAGAAGGGAAGGAAATAGATATATTGGATCTCTAATTTTCATCGAATAGCTCTAATTATTCTCGGTTGTTTATTAAATTTACTTGAATCGATACTTGCTATGTATTGTGGAGTAAAAGGGTTATTTTGGGCTAGCTAAATTAGTTTTGTATTAGTTTTTTTAGTTTGTGATTTTTTTCATCTTCAGTAATTTTTTTTTTTTTATAAAAGATTTATAATTTTTGATTTCTCTTGAGGAGAGTAATTTAAAAATATAATTTTTTTATCTAATTTGAGAAAAAATT
>BRYE01000007.1:10700385-10702885 GCA_030159115.1 Actinidia arguta var. hypoleuca
CGCGTGTGTGTGTTTGGCTAGTGAATAAAACTCCAGACAAATAGTTGGATGTTATTTTTATGGATTTTCAAGCAACAGACTTTAGGAGGAAAAAAAAAAGTAATGTTATATAATGGTGATTATATTTTGGTATCAAATTTGTATTATGTGTGATATACGATACAAATTATATTACATTACTGATAGCTATCCCATGTACATTATACATGTAATTGGTGCATGGAAAATATTACGTCAAATAATGCATTAATAAAAACTAAAATAATGAAAGGAAAAAAAGTGTAATGCACGGTAGCTGCATAGACTTTAAATTTGAAATGAAGTCAATGTTTGCAGGTAATGGGGGGGTGCCACACGTTCCAATTTGACCTCAAAACCATGGAAAATCCAAGTCTCACGAGTTCAAACAAACAATACCCAACCAATAGAATTTTGGGAGGAGGGAATGTTAGGTAATTGTCTCTTCTGTTGTATGCTCTGATATGTTGTGATGTCATCATATATACTCTGCTACTGCTAGCTAGCTCTTGGTTGCATGGGAGTTCCATGCACTCTTCTGTGACCTTGAAATGGACTCAAGAACATAAAGCAAAACATGCAGGTGAGCGCACAGTAACTAATGGATCAAAAATTTGGCAAGTGAAAAATTGAAAGAAAAAGAGAAGGTCCATATATTGATCTAGATAGAAAAAATTAATAAAATAAACATATGGTGACTCTTGGAGGTAAGAGAGACTAGCTCCATGGGTCATTTAGATATATGCTATATATCTAACACTCAATTCACACAACGGTAAGTTATGGAGTTGTATTTCAACGAAAATTTAAACTTGGAATATATGGATTGGTTTTCAGTTTCTTCTTTTGCCATTGTCCCATACTACTAGATACTTATGAGCTCCTTTATAAGTGTGAGCATCCTATTTGAACTTACAAGTGTGGAAAGACATAAATAAAGTGGATACTCGGATACATGAACTCAAGCCGTGGCCCTAACCAATTTGAGGAATCCGACCCAAAAATCAGTTAAACTACATCTTATGGAGACTCTGTGCAAACTTACCACTGTTAAAACCTTTTCGTTATTTTAATTTAGCAGTCTTATTTTTGATAATTCAAACAAACACTTCAGCCTCTGCCATTCTAGAATATCTAATTTCTGGGGAGATTTGAACTTAAAATCTAAATAGGATAATTTCATAATTTACCCGCTGAACTAATTCCTCGCGTTTATATATATATATATATATATATCAATTTCTAGGGTTTCTTTAGGGCACCCTAAAGGAAATACCAGGGGCAATCATGATGAATCTTGGGTGCAAATCTCTTGCTCTCTGCAATAGCTGTTTAGATATCATTATGATTGATGAAAGGGAGCCTATTTGACTTTTGACAGAAAAAAAAGAAAAAAGCTCATTACCTTTCCACTCTTGTTTTTTTAATTCCGTTTTTTCATACTTTTCGTCCAAACCCCACATCTACCCACCATTTTTCTCAAGTTCCAAACCAACCTATAATATTGTTATCATATCTTCAATTACACACATTAATCTATGCAGTTACCCTTTTTTTCTTTACTTTTAGCACAAAATAATTTCTCTGTGGGCCATTGCATTGTCATCTTGTTGATTGAGTTGATAGTAGCTATTGATGGGTATTTTTCATCTGACAATAGTTTGTAATATAAGATGTGGTTAGGACAAATGAAGCCCACGTGATTGGCCTGCCATTATGGGTGAATTATATATATATATATATATATATATATATATATATATATATATATATATAAACTAGAATCACAATTTTAAGGGGCTTTGTTGCAATTCTATTTTTTTGGATTGGAACTTTGAGAATATTTGTCACAATTTATTTTTATTTATAGAAAAAAAAACTTTATTTTAAATAGTCTATTTTGATACTTTTTGACAGTTACTTTTGAACAATCAACTTTTAACATTTAACATGATTCAGTTATAACAAGCACCCAGTATACACTGCCAATACTAGATATTCTTAAATTTCACGTTAAAGAGCAATAAAAAATTCTATCGATCTGAATTAAACAAATGGCTTTTAGGTAAAAGCTTTTAAAATCTACACAAAAAAAAGAAGAAAAAAAAAAGAAAATCACACAAATGGCTTTTAGGTAAAAGCTTTTAATCAATATAATTTTTTACAGTATTAAAATGTTTGATAAGGTCTACAAAATAAACTCAAAATATAGTCCAAAATGCTTAGAGTGCATCGTGCAGCAAGCTTGGTCCATTCCCAAACTAGTTACATGTTTGGTAGTCCGATCAGGATCACCTTATAAGGGTGTTTGGTGTGGGGTTGTGCAAAGGAAAGGAAAGGAAATCGAATGTAGACAAAGACGGTGACTGATAAGCGGTTCTCGATGACTTGACGCTATTCGACCGAGCTTGCAAGACAGTAACAGTGAGAAAGATCACCCGGAGTTATTTCGAGAACAGCTCTCCGATGGACAAGTTATAGA
>BRYE01000007.1:10712885-10715385 GCA_030159115.1 Actinidia arguta var. hypoleuca
AAATTAGAACAAAAAAAATTCTAAATTTATTTGAAATACATACGATGAATTATGAATAGCACCCCTGAAGTAGAACAATAATATTACTCACAACCTAAAATACTTTGCAAACATATAAATGCTTTTGATAAAATAAATAATGATTATTTTAAAATAATTGTTAATATAAAATTTAATTGTTATTTTTTAGACACTTCTTGTCAGAAAAAATCGAAAAAATATAAAATTTTGATTAAATGGTTTTATTTTTTTTATTAAAGACGAAAAAACTCAAAAACCAAAACAAAAACACTCAAAAATAGCTAAGCCAATTTGGGATGATTTCAATAGAGAATTGATTCTCTAGTTTTTTTTATTATGTAAGATTGGTAAACAATCCTAATTAAATAGAAGGATTGTTTAGTAATCTTGTGCGATAAAAATAAAAAAATAGAGATTAAAATTTTATGTTTTTCAGTTTTTCTTAACGAAAAGAGTCTGAAAAATATAAAAAATATAATCTAATTTTTATAAAAATAACTCACCAAATGACAAAAAAGGTTTGCCAGATTTTTTTAATTTGAACAAAAATTTTATATTTTCAGATTTATCCTGTTATGAAAAGCCAAAAAAGTATAAAATTTTGATCATAATTTTAATTTTTTTTACTAAAGATAAAAAAATGAAAAATAAAACAATAATGGGGAACCATTTTTAGAAAAATGAAAGGAAGGAAATGATAGAGCGAAAAATGAACAAAGAAACATGGGTAGAGTTATTGAGATGTCAATCAGCTGATTGACATCTCAATATGGAATCTCAATCTTTTTTAGGAGAGAGAGTGTATTACTTATGAGTTAATTCATTCATTTAGTGATTGAATTCGGTCTTTTCGATAAATTATTTATCGAAATAAAATTTAAAATTAATTATTAATCATAAGAGTTGAAAATAATTATGGTTTGGTTTATAATTATTTTATCTGAAACTTAATTATTGGTGCCCAAGTAGAGGAATTATAATTGCGATATTAAATAGCGGTGAGGGGTATTTTTGTCCTATTACATTGGAGTGTAATCCAAATTATTTAATGGAGTTAATTTGAATTAATTAAATTATTAAATTACTTACGAGATAAATAGATAATTTAGCAATTTAATTGGAGCCAAACTATGACTCCCTTATAATCCCTATCCTTACCTTAGTTGGAGGCTTAGCCTACATATATGTATATAGGGCTTCCAATCCTATGATTGAATTATATTCTCTTCAGAATTTTATTAAAAAATCTTATATGGTAAGGGTTGAGAGAAAAATGAGAGAAGATCAAATGGGTTAGGAGACTAGAGAAAACCTTAATCCAAGCGGGATTAGGAATTAGATTCAACAGCCTATAGACCCAGGTGTTGCAACAACCAGCGGGCAGCATAGGCGGTGGTCAATAGCCCAACGGTAACACAGTAGTTGGCGGTAGCAGGTTCCAGGCGGCAGCAACTTGGATAAATGGCCAGCAGCAGGCGGCCTAGAACAGGCGCAACAATTGTACAGTAGCCACAGTAGAGGGAGCAATGCGGCAACAACAGTCAGGGTTGTTATCCAAAAGATAAACTATGAGGGGGTGAAATAGGTTTGCACTATTAATGATTAATTAAAATAATAAATCTCAAATAAAAATGTATGCACTAAATATAATCAATAAGTAATATAATGAGAATAAGGGAAGAAAGAGTGCAAACAGATTTATAGAAGTTCGGCTAAACATTGCTTACGTCCACTTTTCAAGACCTTGACAATTTTACTATCTTTCACAAGCTTTCGAGTGCTTGTAAGCCTTTACAATGCTTCAACAAGCTATTACACTAGAGCTCCTCTAGTCTTCAAGAGAATAGCCCTCTCTTTGATTACAATGATAGATCACTCAAAGTGATTCTCTCAAATAAATAAGTTTGTAGCAATAAATGTTGATAATAACTCTAGTATGATGATGAATACAATTAAACACCTCTAGAGTGATTTCTCTCTCTTTTTATATTACAAATCTAGCACACTAGGGATCAGGAGATAGAAAATTGAATTCAATAAGGTTGGAGACTTAAATGCTCTTGATAATTATTCCAACAACTCCAAGGGTTGTATTTATAGCCCCACTAACAAATCTTCCTGTTAGATCATTAAATGCAGTCAACCCTATCCGTTGGAATTTATTCTAGGTCGTTGAATTTGTTAATCTGAGGTTTAATCAAGTGTTTATTCAAATCTGTTGATGATTCTTGTTTTGATGTTAACAGAATATGTGTTTTGATGATAACAAAATGAGGTTAACGGGGAGCTATGCATATATGTAGTGTTGTTTCTTGTGTTTAATTGAAACTTTAACTGAGAAAATGTTTTATTTAGAAAAAATTACCTTTTTGATGTTGTCAAAAAGTGACAGAAAAATGAGATAATGAAAATATTTTAAATGAACCTTCAAAGATTATTTTTATTAATATTTTGTCATCATCAAAAAAGGGGAGAATGC
>BRYE01000007.1:10720385-10725385 GCA_030159115.1 Actinidia arguta var. hypoleuca
TTGAGACTTCCTAGGTATTCTCTTGGAGAATCTCTTGAGTTTTCACTACAGAGGGAAGTCTACTTCTCGTTACTTGGTTTTCGGTACAACACCTATCTCAGTAGTATAGTATAGGTTTGCACAATCCGAGCTTATTAAGTTTAAGTCTTAGTCATTGGAGTTGTTGTATAAGGGCTTATTTTTTATTTATTTTTTATTTTTGGCTTAGTACTTCACCTTGGCGAGACAATTTAGTCTGCAACCTTGTTCACCTAGGCCACTCAACTGACTTTGCTTAGTCTTGTGATTAAGTCACAATTGGAGGATGCTGAGCTTTAGCTTGCTTGGGAGATTGTTGAGCCCATTGTTTTGGACCAGATAACCGCTTTGCTTTTAGGTTTTGGAGGGTGTTGCACATAGCCTTGGGTGTTTGCTGTTTAGTTTCATCCTCAGACGGATGGATAGTCAAAGGGGACTATCCAGATGTTATAGGATATGTTAATATCTTGCGTGTTAGGTTTTCGGGGTGTATGGGAGGATCACTTACCTTTAGCAAGTTTGCTTGCAGTGGTAGCTTTTGTTGGAAAAATTGTGTTGGTTTTTATTTTCTTAAAATAAACAGAGAGTTTAATCAAAGAATTGTAGAAAATTTTACAAATATAGAAAATAATAAGAACGATTAATTTCAACAACAAAGTTATAACTTACAAAAACTTAATGACTGAGGCTTGAATTCGATCAAGTGTCCTTGAGTCGTTTTACGCCCTATACTTGGTACTTATGAAATACGACGTACGACTCCCATGATACAACAACTTCAAACTTCTGATAGTAGTCATCCAAATTAGAAAAACACGGCGAACCTTCAAGTTTTTTCTTTCACTCAAATGTATAGTAAAAAAGCATAATGATGGAATACAATTTTTAGCACTTTTAAATATATGTTTTAAATCAATGAATGAAGGTTGAATACTGGTGGGTTTATATAGAACTTCTTACACCTCTTAAAAGAGGTATGGTGCCTTTGTAGAGGGTCACACCTTATTGAAAAGGCACTTATTCGGCCAAATAGACACAAACTCAACCAAACAGACACATATTCACATAAATCAAAAGGTTGTGATTGTTCGCAAATTAAAGAAAAAAATTCAAAAAATAAATTATAATTTTTCTTCCGAATAAATTCGAAATGGCATGACTGTTCACGAAATAAAATTAATTTCAGGGAGAAAAGTGTAATTTATAACCATTTGGAAATTAAAAGAATTAAAGAATTTTTTCTTAAAAATATAATATTTAATTTGCCCAAGTCCAGTCTACACCTATGAACCCGAACCGAACTGGGACGGGCAGGCGGTTGTGACGTAGCCACATGTGGGTGAGAATCATGGGTTAATGAATCAACCCCGCTTTGTATATAACTCTACCCCTCTAAAAACTTGAGGTGCCCAAGGGTCCAATTTTTAGAAACCAAACTTAAGTTATATAAGCTCACTAACTTCCTTTCTTTTTTTCAATATGGGACAAAAATTTTTATCCCCATTTTTTCCTTTGCAAATGAAGCTTCTTTGAGAAATAATTTTTCATTCAAATCAACTTAGTTTTGGACAAATAAATGCACTAAATTTATCTACTCATTTACAAAAATATGAATAAATCATTGTTCATCTCATTTAGTAATTGGAACTTAATTAAATGTTAGTCCCAAAATGTGTTCACAAAAAATTTTCAAAACCAAACTTCTAACAGCTTTCAATCAAGTATCTGTATGGCGTATTTGAGTCATCGTATGCTAGGCGTTGCAGATGTCATCTTCGTTGGGTTCAGGTTGGTTAGACAACAGTCTTAGGACTAGAGTTGGTTAAGGACTCTTGATCATGCAGACTCAATAGAAGAGGAGTTAAAGTTATGCTGATTGTGACTAGCGACCTTAGGCATTAGAGGTGGGTGATCTTGTGTTCTCAAAGGTCACCCCGTAGGAGTGTCTTGTTAGATTTAGGGCATTATGGCAAGTTAGTGCCATAGTTTATTGGGTTGTTTGAGATGTTAGAGCAGTTGGGGAGGTGGAATGTTGTGTTGCCATACCACCCTAGATTTTAGGTGTTCATGAGGTTTTCCACATCTCCATGTTGAGGAGACACAAGTCGGATATGAGTGATATCCTTTCCACATTATTTCTTGGCAGGATTTCAGTGTGGAGAGTAGTTTTCCTTATAAATAGCGTTCGGTTCAGGTTCTTGATTCTAAGAAGAGATCTTGAGAGCTTGTGGTAGTATCACTTACAAAGTTACTTGGACATGGACGTTAGAGTTGCTCTCCTAATACTTTGATTTATTTATTGTTTAGTTTGTATGAGAGAATTTCGAGAATGAAATTCCTTGTAGGAGGAGAGATTATGAGACCCCATGTTAAAATTGGTGTTTTAGGACTCATTTATTATTTTATTTAGACTAATCAAACATAAATAAATAAAGATGCATATTGAATCGATCCAGGATGGACTGGATCGAACCGCTACAGTAACGGGCTCAATCAATCATGGTTCGGGCTGAGCCTAGCCCGCTATAGTAACGGTTCGGTCCTGTCTGGTCCGTTACTCGCCACCCCTGTTCAGGTTGGCCCATTAGATTGATATGCTACATTACTAGTCTTGACCATTACAGTAATGGTCTAGTCCTGGTTTAGACCGGCTGTCCGGGCCACTTCATTTTTTTCTCCCTTTTTATTAAATTTTCACGATATTCTAACACATTTTGCAATTAATATAATTATATATTTTGTACACATATTTATTTCTTTTAATGTTATAAAGATTTTATTATTATTTAAAAAATAATAAGAATTACAAATTATATTTTAATAATTACAGCAAAAATATATTTCTATTGAACAATAAATTATAAATTGAATAAACAAATAGAAAAAGATTAAAAGTCAAAGGGATTGATTTTATTTGTTGATAAATAATATCAAATACATTACTGAAAATTTAAAACAGTCAAACAGCTAAAAAGATTTTAAAAGTTGATATTTGAATCACTATAGTTAAGTACATCTCAACTAGGTTGACAGTCACTTAACCGTCATTCATTTGTATTACTCATTCTTTCCTTACAAAGTATAATGTTAAAAAAAATGACTAATTATTGTCTTCGGTCTCTTTATCGCCTAATAGACCTATATTGTTGAAAGGTTATAGGACTTAACTATCGTCTATAACCTTGTGTTCAATTCGGTACTTTGCATCATCTCAATTTTTAACAAAAATTTGGAACTCCAATATCTCCAAGCTCAACGAGCTTCTCCTTTCATCCATTTGTCGATTACCTGCACCAAAAGTTGCCTCATATGATACAGTTGATGCCGGAAGGGTTAGTAGATCACGTGCCATAATGGAGAGTATCAAAAAATTTCTTGTGTGGTCTTTTCACCATGTCAAAATATCAAAATTTTCTTTTTCAATATCCGTTGAAAAATCACTAAGGTCTGTGTCTAAGTATTTAAAAAGTTCAGTACGTGATGAAACAAATTTGACTACTAAAGTTAGCTATTGCATTCCAAGCACTCCAAGTGTTCTTACCTCGTACGCCACTGGTTGAAGTAGAAAGTGTAGAAGTGGTGGTGAAAGTCATGCAGTGTGTGAAATATTTTATTTCGTATGAATTATATAGTATATTTACCGCTAATTTAACATCATTACCGGTAATGGTTAGATTTGTGTTTAATAAATTCATTAATAGTGGTAAAAAAAAAATCTTAACTTGATAATTTAATCTTAGGGTGTATTAAAGCTTCTAACGCAAATAAGTAAGGCAATTTCTTTCAATATTTTAAAATTTTTGTTTCTATTATTGCACAAGCGTTCGTAAATATAGGATTTCCCCTATGTTATTTAAAATTATTAGCAATGTTATATATGTATGTGATGACAAGTTTAGTAGTGACATAATAATTACTCGAGCACTCTTTAGTTGCGGTATGAAAAGATTTAAAAAAATTACAAACGGCATTAGAGACATCCAATCATCTTGTAATATTATGCACATTTGGTTTGTTTATACATTAAGACTAATTATTTCTTGAAAATTTTGAGTTGACTATAGCATAAGATAAGTTATATTCTAACGGTAGTCAGTGTTTAATAAAAATCTCCTACTTTTTGAACCATGTGTTTTAACAAAAATTTAAAGTCTTGGTATCTATATGAAAGAGATCTAATAAATAAGACAATATGTCTAATTTTTTCAATTTTAGCTTCAAAATTTTTTAATCCATCTTTTACAATTAAAATTATATATGATAAACACATCTGATGTGAAATAAATTGTTACATACATGAGTTTTTAATTGCCAATTAAATAGTTTAATAGCGATGATGTTTTTGGTCGCATTATCAAAAGTAATGCTAAAAATATTACTTTGAATACCACATTCTTGTAAAACACTCATAATAGATACAAAAATTGCTTAGGCATTATGTGGGAATTCAATATTACGAAAATCAAGAATTCTTTTTTATAAATTACAAGTGGAATCAATGTAATGTGCAGTCAGAACATAATAAGATATTTTATAGATTGAGTAAGAATTGAGTAAGGCTATATAGAGGATTAAAGATATTTATAGAATTTTTTTGTAGGTTCATTGGACCAAAATATATTAAAAATTAGTCATTTATAGTTGTTGTGAAGGGATATTTTAGTCATTTATAGCCCAATTACCGTTTTACCCCAAAAATAGCTATTATAGAGCTATTAGAGGGGTAAAATTATTCAAAAAAAACAAAAAAAACAAAAAATAGTAGTTGGACTTGAGGTGCAACAGTTTACTAACGTGTGTACTTAATTGTTTATTAATAAAATATAACATTTTTATAAAATGAATGAGTGGTAGGCACGCGGGGGGAGAAGTTGCGAGTTCAAATCCCGCTATACCTCATAAATTTAACTTTGGGGGTTATTGCACACTAAAATTTAAGTGTTTATTATTAAAATAATTTATTTTAATAAAAGAATAAATGG
>BRYE01000007.1:10727885-10732885 GCA_030159115.1 Actinidia arguta var. hypoleuca
ATTAGGTTGATCTTGCGACTATTGTACCATCGAGTTTGTTCAATTTATACAGGAAACTCTGATGAAATTTTTATAAAAAAATAATTTTATTTTTATTTTTATCATTTTAATTCACTTCTCCTAGTCTTAAAAACCAGTCATAACAACGTGTTTCCAATTTAACCAACCCTCCAGTTAGTAAACTGATTTGTTAAACCACATATAGTCGTGAAGTAAAGTTTTCCCTTTAAATTTTGTAACCTATGTATAAGCATACAGCATATATATATATGCACGAATACACAAAGTAGTACTATAATACTCTTAATAAGAGTTTTTGCAGGTTTCTCGGTACATTCTCTTGGAAAAGTCGCAGATCAAAGACTGATGTTGGTTTTCAGGTGTGGGGGTGTTATTTTGTCAAGGACTAGACAGGTAGTACAGTAGGCATCTCCCTCTCCCCATGTAAATTGTGTTTTTGTTAGGATGGTGGCTTTTGAAATGTGTGACTAATTTGCAAAAACAAAGTTATGTTTTTTATTTTGAACAAATCAAATCAACTTCTTACTTTTTCACTGAAAAAAACTTACAAGGAGGAGCGCCAAATGAGACCATAATTTTTGACACGGAAAATTCCAATTAAGGCTAAGGTTCAGCTTTGGCTATTTTTTTTATTAAAGATTTTTTTAGTAGCTTTGGTTTTGATTATTTGTTTTTAGTGAATTTTTTTTATCAAAATTTTAAAATTTTAAAATTTCTTTTAATGATAAATATTTGAAAATATAAAAAAAAATTAGACAAAACAAATTACTCAAAAAAATAGCTATTTATTTTGTATTCGGGGAACTTATTTTCAAACATGAATAATTTTTTTACATTTTTAGACTTTTTTTTATCAAGAACAACTAGAAAAATATAAATTTTTTATCGAAAAATATAAATTTTTTATCAAAAAATATATTATTTTTACTAAATACGAAAGGTTGCCAGTGGCAGGGATGGTGTGGACTGTGCGATGAATGTAGATGAGTGGTGGTGTTGGTGATAGTGGAATGTCAGTGGTGGAGGAGAGTAGTGGTTAGGTTGATGGTTGTAATACTGGTGACATCGATGACAGTAGTGGAATAATTGGCAGTGGATTTAAAGGAAAGGTTGTGGTGGAAGGGTGGTGTTGGTGTTGGTGTTGGAGGGGTGGTGACGGTGGCAGTGGCATTGTGGAGTCATATATATGCAATTACATATTTAGACAGAATTAAGTAAAAAATTATGCTTAAATTTTTTCTTCATTGTTTTATCTATTTTTTAAGAAGCACTTCAAAACGTAAAATATGATTAACAATAAACCGAATTCACTTTTATTTACACATTAACTATAGTGTTGAAATGGATTTTCTACCATATATAGGGGAAGGTAAAAAGCAAGTTCATGAATGCCAACAACCAAAATAAAACAAAGATATAATTTTCAGAATTTTTACTAACTATTTTCTAATTTTTCATTCTCCAGATTGGTATTAACGAATTCATTATGGCTAACTCAAAAAAAGTATATTCACCACAAGAAATTACAGATATTTTTGCTGATATTTGGAATTTGTTGATAATTTACAACCCATGGTGATTCTATTTGGACCTAAGAAATTTCTCTATATTCTTTTGGATAAATTTGACGGACTTTCCTGTATGCTTTTGAGAATTACAATCACTTTTTTGTAGTTTTTAAAATAATACTGAACTCCTTTACTTTTGAAATTATTATCAATATTTTCTTAGTAAATTTTTTGATAAAATAACAAGATTGCTCTTAAATTTAGAGCTTTCAAATTTCTTTCCTCAATACTCCAATTAAAATGAATCAGCATTATTTTTTTTTTCTCAAATATCATTTATTTGTAAACTATCACATTCTTATTTTTTTATCAATAAGTAATTTTTTTTTAAAAAAATAATCTAAATAGTTTGCTTTTTAAGTAATCTTAATCAAAGCGTATTTAAAAAAAATTGTTATAGAATTTAATAAATTTATTACAAAAAAAATGGGGTGTTGAGAAAAAAAAAATATTAAATTTCTAAAATAAGAGTAATTTTGTCAATTTTTCAAAAAAAATATCTTCAAAAGAAGAATCTTAGTAATAGTTGTCAAATATTTCGGAAACTATGAGAGAGATAATTGTATTTATTAGAAACTTCAAGGAGGTTAGTGAAATTTACCCAGAAGAAAAAAAAAATCTCTTCGGTCCAAATAGTATCCCAGGGAGCTTCCAAATGCAAACCAACTTTGGTCTCCGAAGACCCCAAAAACTGATTTTCTCTTTATTAAATTTCTGTCTTCGAAGGAAAGGACCATTGAGGACATAAAACCTATACCCAAACCTTCCTTAATTCCCCACCACCACCAAAGCCGCCTTCAATGGCCCTACCACACCTCTGCCCTGTAGTCACCAGCGCTCCCCCTCCCCTCCCCTCCCCTCCCCTCCCGTCACGCCCAATCCCCAACCTTCACAGCCAACCGAGCTCAGATTTCTCATAACACAGAGAATGATGAATATGATGATACACTACCGAATTGGGAATTTGATGGACGCATTGATCTGTAATTGTCGAGGACGAACCTATGGAAAAGATTGGTTTCAGCAACGCCGCATCCGCGAAGAGGTGATTTAAAACCATTTCTCTCCGATTCTCCATATCATCAGCATAACATACACGTATTCATGTTTAATCACCGTGTATATAGACTGACCGGCGAAGGAGATGGGGTAGGGGTTGAGAAATGGTAAGGCGGTTGGGGTGGGTGGTGACGGTGGCGGGAGATGGTGGACGATGGCAGCTGTGGCTCTGTGAGTCGCTGTGTTGGGACTTGGTAGGTTGAAGATGCACTTAGTACTGTCAAGATCATTGCCCTACAAAAAGGGGAAAAACAAAACAACAACTAGGGGACCTCTAACAAATGATGGAAGAGAGCAACGAAATCAAACCACTTTCCAGTTTCCACTTGGTTTAAGGCATAATTAGGGTTTTAATATGTAGGTCCCTGCCCCAAAGAGACATATTTTTTTGCTATAAAAGTCATGGCCATTATTACCCATGGTTGCCATTACAAGTTACTAAGTATTACTTCTTTTTTTCTACCAAGGTTATTATTGTTAGATATGATAAGGTTAAACTTTTTAATGTACATCCAAAAGCATAGTAATTTAATCTTAGTTGGAGGTCTAAACTGTTGACTTGGGGAGCTTTATGGATTTAAAAAAAATTCACATTTTGGTTCCACATTATTCTGTATCGCGCAAAAATTAAATACATAAATTCGTTTTTTTTTTTTTTTTTTATCAGGTAAATGAATATATTGATCAAAGAAAAGAAACCTCTTGGACATGCCCTAGAGGTGGACAACAGGCACAAGGCCAAAACAAACACTAACATAAGCAACTAGTAACCAACGCCTCCACATGAGGCCAGAACAAGCCCATAAAACCAGCCTAAAAAGTAGTTAGTAAAAACTAAGAACCCAAAATATAATAAACCCATCTACAGCAACAAGCAGCCTCAAATAAAGGGTCTAGAGTGACCTGAGACAACCAACAATGAGGCTCGCCTGCTAGTACACCAGAATATAGGCTCGTCAACGAACCACGCATCATCAGGCCCTTGCTTGTAAAAAGGCCTCAAAGTTGGGTGGAACCGCAACTCCATAGCAACAGCGACTCCAATCAGAGTTTTGACTCTGACCCAGAACTATTAACACCATCAAGCCAGGAACCAGTTCCCTTCTTCAGCAGCAGCAACAGTATTTTATTATCACACCAGGACTCACAATAAAACCTCACAGCAACAGGACCTCCTTTCAGAGGACAATCTATGACCCAACCATTGAGAACCAGGAACGCAGTTACCTTCTTCGGCAGCAGCAACAACATTCTAACACCAGAACTCACTCACACATACCCCTAGGTAAACAGGGGCGAAACCCTAAATGGGGGGCACACCCAAGACACGCACACACACGCAAAACACATATTATGCCAGTAGGAAAAAGCTACAGGAAATAGCTCAGAAGCACCCCACCACCCCATCCACCAAGGGGGGCATAAGCCCATAGATTTTTTTTATTTTTATTTACACACGCACACACATACAGAAAGGGGGCTATAAGAAGTAGCCCAGCAAGTATAAACAAAGGGGAGGGGAGGGGAGGGGAGGGGAGGGAAGCACAACACTTTTTTTTATTTTTACACACGCACACACATACAGAAAGGGGGCTATAAGAAGTAGCACAGCAAGTATAAACAAAGGGGAGGGGAGGGGTGCACAACACTTTTTTTTTTTTTACACACGCACACACATACAGAAAGGGGGCTATAAGAAGAAGCCCAGCAAAAATAAACAAAGGGGAGGGGAGGGGGGCACAACACATTTTTTTTTTTTTAAGAGGTGCTAAAACAACTAACCCAGCAACTATAAAACAGTAACAATGGGGAACACAACACCACCCATACCAGACCTAACAGCATGATCCCATGGTTGAAGGGCCAGAGCTTACTTACAGGTTCTCTATCGGTAGATAGATATGAACTCCTTTGATCCAAAGAGGCTTCAGGGGGACAGCCTCAGAACACACTGCATAGCATCAACCAACAGATTAGGACCAGATCACGAGCATACCAACCCAATCTCCCAGTCTGACTCCTTCACAAGTCTTTGGAATTTGGAAAAAAACCATGAAGGGATCTATACGTTTGCATGATGTCTTGAATAATACTGGTAGGATGAGAGATTTTCCCTTCAAACATTTTAGCATTTCTATGCTTCCAAATACAGTAAACGGTGCATGCAATACCCATCCTCTTTGCTATAGCTTGAACCCCTGTGCCCCTAGCCTCTTTAATGGTCCACTTGACTGCTGCTTTAATTGTTTTCAGTTCTCTAGTACAACCTAACCATGCTTTATTTTCTGTCCAGACATAATTTGAGGTCCCACATTGAAAAAAGTGGTGGTCAATTGTCTCTACATGATTCCC
>BRYE01000007.1:10737885-10742885 GCA_030159115.1 Actinidia arguta var. hypoleuca
ATATTAATAAAAAAATATAATTAGAAAAAATATATATAAAAATCACTAGCCTTTATTAATCAAAACTCAATAGTTCTCACAATATGTTATAATTATGGTTGGCACAATCTAAAGAGTTAAACCAATTGGGCTAGCTTAGTTAACCACTCTTTTATACTTTTAAATCAAAAATTAGGGAATCAATCATCTTCAAAAGCATTTATTGATTATTTATTCCCTATTTACGGGTTCTTTTTATAAAAAGAATTTCTCTCTATTATGGGACTATTTCTTAGACTTTCTTGGGTTTGTATTGTTGGATTTCTTAATATAATGAATTGTCTAGTTTGATTGTTAATATAATTCTTTATACTTATATATAATCTCCTATCAATTGAAGAAAAAAAACCTTGGAGTTCTAGGTAGTGTCACCAACCCACTAAAAGGTGGAGTTTATATAAAAGCCGCCAAGAAGGCTAATTCCACCCATTAATTGATTTAATTTTAACAATGTTGTGATAGAAATTTGAGATAAGCAACCAATAGTCAGAATTGCTTGAGAAGTTTGGTTCTAACTTCGACGACCTGCACAGAGAAACAAACGTTACTAGCCGGGGTGAGACCGCTCAAACTCCTCCGGCATGGAGATGAGACCGAGGTGAATTTGCTAGACAAAACTTAATGGAAGTACTATATGGTTATAGCTCAAAGGTGAGAATATAATTACCCATTTCTAGTAGATGGTGAGTGGTCTTTTATAGATGGAGAATTTACAACCATGTGAGAAAATCATGGCGTAATCATCAGATGACCAAATAAGGAAGCTGTGACCGAGGATCGCAGTGTAATAGGTAGAGAATGCCAAATGGAGATGGTATTGCAACCGTAGGAGACTTAATGGAGATGAAGTCTCAAGTTTATCCCGACCTTAAAGTGATGGCGAGATTAATAGCTCAGGATTGGCGATGTGAGGCATTGGGATGACGTGGATGGTGTTTTAGGGAGTCTGGGCAACAAGATCTTCTGCAAACATCTCGGCGATGCGTTTATCTCGGGTATTCCGTATATGAGAATTTTATCCCTCATCAGAAGCCCTGACTCGAGATGCCGAGGTGAAACACTTGGCAATATCGAGTAACAAATCACGGGGTGTTGATAGATGACGTAAGCATGTAATGATGGCATGCCCAATGAGGTTGACACGTGTAGGTGCATTGATGAAAGTGAGATCCTTCACCTGCGAACGGCGGTAACGTCCTCGGTATGCGAATAGTCACCTAATCTTGTCCTTTGAAGCAAATAGATCCTAGCCCTTTGCTCCTCTTATAAATAAGGGACCTCCCCATACCACGTAATCTTCTGTTTCCTCCATTCTAGAATTGCTGCTTTTACTCCGACGTGATTTCATCTCACCTCGCCATCTTCACCTCGTGCTAGTTCTAATCATTCAGTAAGTACTCATCACCTTATTTAAGTTCTGAGTCTTTAGTTTATGTCCAACAATGTTAACGTAGGAGACTTAGAAAATACCCTTCCTTCTTGGATATCAGACCACTTAGGGGAACAGTCTTACATGACTATCGAGGTTACCCAATACCCCTCATATCCCAGAGAGGATTATTCTGATAGTGAGGGAAGTCCCTCAATAGACACCAGACTTCTGCTTGAGAGGGAGACAAACATGATGACCTAGGGCGAGCTAGATTGCCTGCGGGAATCGTGTTCTTTCCCATCTACAATCCAAATACTGCTCCTTAAGGCGGATGAGACCATAGTGTCTACTCGCCCGGGTGAGGTAGCCTCTTATGAGGCTGCCTTCCAAGATGGTCTACATATTCATATTCACATTCACCCAACAATTAGGAGGATACTAGCGTAATACAATATATGTCCCGCCCAGCTAGGCCCCAATGCATGGCGAAGCATAGTCAGCGCGTTGGTGTTGTGGCAATTTAAAAAGTTCACCTTTTCTCTGAATGAGTTTAGGCATCTATTCGGACTTTTCAACAACCCAAGGTCAGACTCTAGATTACTTTACTTTAAGGCGAGACTGAAGTGGACCTTGCTCGGGGGTATACCAGTAACGTCAAGGGATGCAAGAAGAAGTTATTCTTCATTTCAGGGGATAACTATGAGTGCGCCCATGGACTATCTTGGGAGCTTGGAGTTATGAGGTTGTGGAGCACCCCATGTCAGTATTCATTTATTGAACCATTCTTCATTTACTAAGTTTCATCTTTTTTCTTTATCTAACATTGTGTTAACACTTTCAGGTCGGCGCTGTAATGTGTTGCCCGTCTTGACCGAGACTGAGCAAGAAATATTTGACCAAATCTCTGGCACACTAGAGCAAGGATAGTTCTACCCAATTAAGGACGTCTTTCCTATGGAGCTTCACCCTTGACTCCGGGAAAATGGTGTCCAATGGTGGGGAGAATGCTGAGGAAAAACCTATGGGCAACGAGGCTTACGTTGCGGCCGATGAGGGTGAGTCCTGCCTTTCTCGAGGTGATCCCCCCGAGGTGACCATTCCTAAGATGACCTAATGAAGAACCATTAGGAAGAGACAAAGGGAAATCCCTCCTCTCTTGCTTGATCAGTTTCTATTATCAATGGTTGAGGCACAAATTTGGCCCTCTTTCCTCTATTAGGGACCAAGTAGCTCGAGCTCGAGCTTGAGCTCAAGCTTGGAGGCTTGGTCAAATCTACGACTGCCCCTCGAGTTGAGATCGGATGGTACTGTTCTCCTTTCCTTTTAAGTATTCTATCTTCTTTATTAACAGACTTTGGTTTCTTTATGTAACAATGTCGAAGAAGATGGACTTGAATAAACTCTCCCAATTGGCCAAGGGGAATGGGGAGCCAAAGGGTGCGACCCCGGCGGGGGCAAAGGGCATCATCATTGGCGAGAAACATGCCCAAGATGAAACACCAGACATGTCACCTTCAAAGAAAGGCAAACAGGCAACGGACACCAAAAAGAATGGGTCCATGCCGCCACTTGACGACAAGAAAAAGGGGTCTGCTACAAAGGCCCCAACTAAGTCTAAGGCGACATCAAGTCGTGCGGCGACATCAAGTCGTGCAGCGACCAAGGAGGCGTCAGCTTCTACAGCCCTTAAAGAGAAGACCTTGGCCAACCCTGGGGTTGTCTTGGGGCTCGAAGCTTCTGTCATGGAGAATCCAACCATGGCGGAGAAGCTTCTCTAGGGGCTCATTTTACCCGCCGACAAGGAGGCGATGGACAAGTTGGACCTTGATAGGGCCATCACAAGGTTCCTCCACTCCCTAAGTCAGGTAATTGCTTATTCCCAAATTGCGCTCGTACTTTTGCATTTTCAGTGTTTTGATAAGTTCTATTTTTCACAACCGGTGGTGCTTGGATCCTCTCTTGCTGATCGCAGCAGAGAGATGCGAGATGAGGTGATGACCCAATAGGCCAATGTTGCATCCATCCAGGATGAAATGATTTAGGCCTAGAAAGTGGCTAAAGATCTGGAAAATCGAGGAGCAGCATGCCGTCGATGAGCTGAGGAGGCTGAAGAAGGAACCTAATACCACCCTTGAGAGGCACGAAAAAAAGGTGGCCGAACTAAAGAGGAAGAAGACCCTCGCCAAGATGTCGGCGATCGAAGAGTTTAAATCTTTGGAAGATTACAAGGAGGCTGTGGAAGAAGAAACTTCTTCGTACTTCGGCGAGGGCTTCGAATTATGCAAAACCCAGATCAAACTTTTTCATCCCAAACTCGACATCTAAGACCTCTAGATCGATCCCAACCTAGTTGAGAAGGAGAAGGACGAGCTGGACGCTAACCCCCCTTCTCAATAGGCATCTCTATGTAATAACGACATTAATGTAAAGGCGTCACTAGTAAGATAGTTTTTCTTCATATCTATTTTTTTATGGCAATGTGTTTGTTTCTCTTAAGTGACCATAAATATATTCTGGCAACATCATTACTAATGAACAGGGAATGTAATAAAATTGTTAGGCGCACATAATAAGTTAAATCACCTTACTTAACGAGGCAAACTCTAAACTTAATCACAGCGATTAAAACAATCTGGCAAGCAAGATGCCTTTGTCAAATTGGAGAGTGCAACATATTATTCCAATCAACATTTTTTGTATCCTTCGGACTTGGTTAATAAAGTTATGTAGGTGATGTCAATGGACAAAACCGGTGATATAATAGTTTTGATTTTGGAGACAACAATATATTGAACTAATTTGATTAAAGTGGCAATGAATTTGGTGATAACTCAGTTTGGCAACTTCACTATCATTGGCGATGATACTAATATTCGGCAATAATTTAGTTGGAGAAATTGGTGATTCCACTAAAATAACCATAGTTACATGGAAATTAACAACCACAACTTCATTCTAATAATAAATAGAACTTGGCGATGACAAATGACATTATTTAGGAGACCTTGATAGCATGGAGAACAAAAGAACTACTGGTAGCATTTCTTAAAAGTATTCGGCATTCCAAGGGCGGGGTAGTGATTTCCCGCCCATGTCTTCTAGACAATAAGTTCCTGGCCTCGACACCTTAACGACTTTGTACGTACTTTCCCATGTTTGGCCAAGTTTTCCAGTGTTATGTTCCTTCGTAGATAAAGTGACCTCCCTTAGAACCAAGTCGCCCGATAGAAATGATTTGTGTTTAACCCTCTTGTTATAGTACTTGTCAACCTCGTGCTTTGAGGCAGCTCGGCGCACCTCGGCATGATCCCTTTTTTCAGCTAGTAGATCAAGGTTAAGCCTCAGTTTTGCTTTGTTGTTCTCCTTGTTGAAATTCATCATCCTGAAGCTAGGCATCCTTATCTCTACTAGTATGACTAACTTTGTTCCATACACTAGTGAGTATGGCATTTTACCTGTTGGAATCCTGCTCGTTGTGTGGTAGGCCCATAGTACACTTGAAAGGTCTTTTACCTATTCGCTTTTGGATTTTTCTAACCTTGCATTCAGGTTCCTCAAAATTGTCCTGTTGGTAAACTCAACTTAACCA
>BRYE01000007.1:10747885-10750385 GCA_030159115.1 Actinidia arguta var. hypoleuca
AGCACATCCATCTCGGCATCGTCTATCTGTAATTGCTATTTAGCACTTGGTTTCAGAGTGGGCATGGTTTTCATTACCGTCATGAAGCAATGCCTTGAAACTTTTTGGTCGCCCATTACCTCTCATATCTCAGTCGAAGTAGGAAACTTCATCATTAAGTGATAGGTAGAAGTAATGGCTCTAATATTTTTCAATGTGGGGCGACCTAAAATCATGTTATAAGGCAAAAGACAATCCACGACGATGAAGTCTTGCCATACGATAGTCTGGTGGGATTCCCTCCCCAAAGTTAAAGGTAGTTTAATCCACCCGAAGAGGTGTATTGAGCCACCTCCAAATCCTACCAAAGGGGTATGAAAAGGGTGGAGTCTGTCTTGCCCGATCCTCATTTTGTCAAATGCCAAGATAAATAAAATGTCGGCAGAACTCCCATTATCAATTAGGATCCTCTGAATGTTGAAATTGGCAATTGTGACAAATATCACTAATGCATCATTATGGGGGAGATGCAAACCTCTTAGATCCTTGTTGGTGAAAGTGATGGAAGGGAGAGCTTCAAATATAAGTGTGGAGACCGATCCAAGCCCTCCATGAATAGTATGGATATCCCCTACGATTGGCCTATTATCAGCGTATCCTCTATCGGGCGAGTTAGGCCTTTGGAAATCAACTACAAACTTTCTCAATTACCCCTCTCTTGATCAGACCAATTATTTGTTCCTTCAATTGGAAGCACTCGTCTGTCTTGTGCTTATGATCCTTATGAAACTTACAATACTTATTCTTGTTTCTTTAGGAGGAGTTAGTCTTAATCTTCCTAGACCACTTTACAAATTCTTCATTCTTGATTTCCATGAGTACCAGAGCTATAAGGGCATTGAGAAGAAGAAGCATCAAGTCGGTTCGGCGAGGGGGAGTGCGAGGACGCCACTCATTAACTTGCCTCCTAGCATCTCGCTCGAATCTCTTAATTTTTAGCTTACCCTTATAGTCCGTTCGTCGAGTATCGGGTTCCTTTCTCTTCTGATCATTTTTTCCTCGCCTCCTACACTTGGTCTCTACCGACTCTTCAGCTGCAATATATTTTTCAGTCTTACTTTGAAGCGTTGACAAAGTTTCAGGGACACTCTTTGAAAGGGAATCAAAAAGTGGGCCTGGACAAAGATCCTCCATCATCGCCATAACTACCATCTTATCACTGGGATCTTTTACTTCCAAGATGGCTTGGTTAAATTGCCTAACATAGTCCTTTAGGTTTTTCTCATCTTTTTGGTAAACTGTGAAAAGATAGAAGGTGTTCTTCTGCCTAACCTTACAGCTCATAAAATTGGTGAGAAAAAGCCTGCTCAGGTCGCTATACGAATCAATGGTTCTAGGAGACAACTTTCAGAATCATGATCCCCCCGATCCCTTTAAAGTTGTTGAGAAAGCCTTACACATCACTTCGTCTAAATACCCTTGAAGCATCATGAAGATTTTGTACGAGTCCAAGTGATCCATGGGATTTGTCTTCCCCTCATACGTTCCTAGCTGAGATGGTAGTTTGAATATGGATTATAAACCCTGACTCTCATTACTCTCTCTGTGAACAGAGGCTCAATTTGCCTTATCAAAGCATCCACAGTAACTAGAGCATTTATGCAGGTATTTATGGCATCAATCCGAGCATCCAAATCTTTAATTTTCTAGGTAGTGGACTTATCGCGTCGTCCGTGTACCCAGTTATCTCGGCGAGGTGATCTTTCCTGTCTCTTAGTTTCCTCGCCTATTGTGTCCTGAGTTCTACTAGACGATCGAGATTCAGATATACTAGGACTCATTCCTCATCTAGAGTATAAACTCGTCGAATGATACTGACAGCTCCTTGTTGAATGTCCCTGACCCGCACCATGACGATTCTATGAATTCTGGTCGCCCGATCGGTGAGAACGGGAAGATCAATCAACATTTTCTAGGACAAGTGCGATGGCAGGAGGTGGATTGTTTGTGGCGAGGTATTGTACCAGGCGGGAGGTGGATTGTTACTGGCTGGGGTAAGGCCGCTCAAAATCTCTCTGACGAGAATGTAATTGGCGACCTGATGTTGTGCAAACATCTCGATGATGCATTTATTTCAAGTCTTCCGTAGATGAGGATTTTATCCCTCATCAAATAAGTACACTAATAATTTATATTTAGGCTTGGATTTAAGCCAACCTAACATAGGGTGGACCACCAACATGAAATTATATGCAAAATATTTATACTATAAAACACAACTCATTTTGAATTCTAAATTTATCTCTCGCTATCTACGGTTGAAATCAATTTGATTGAATCCAATGGCTGAAATTTTTACTTGAGATTATTTTTTCATACTTAAAACTATCACTTCCTTTTTCTAAAAGTTGTGAGGCCCACATATGTTTTGATCCTATGAACAAAAATCCTCTAAAGTTAAGCATATTTTTTATTCATTGAATCATTTTTTCAGTGATACCCACAAAAAAATAACTAAAAC
>BRYE01000007.1:10755385-10760385 GCA_030159115.1 Actinidia arguta var. hypoleuca
GCATGCACCGTACACATAGTGATTTTGATCTTATTCACTCTGACGTATGAGCCCGTCTCCGATTATTGACATCTCTTAACATTGCTATTATATCACTTTCATAGATAACTACACTCTTTGTACCTGCATCTACCTTATGTGATAAAAAATTAAGATTTTTTCTCACTTCACCCATTTACTACAAATGGTCGAAACCCAATATCCGATCCGATAATGGTCGATAGTATATCACGAATGAGTTTCGTTCTGAGCTTAACAAAGGTGGTATACTCCAGCAACTCACTTATCCTTACACTTTTTAACATTATGGTGTGGCGAAACATAAAAATCATCATATTATGTCTATGGTTCGATGTCTCTTACATGGTATGTAAGTTCCTAAATATTTCTTGCACATGATTGTTCTTAGTGCCACCTACCTCATAAATCGGACTCCCAACCGATATTACAAGACAAGGTTCCCCTCTATATCCTTTAGCCTACTAGTATCCTATTCCTATCCTCCCTCGTGTCTTCGAGTGCACCTATTTCATTCAAAATCGCAGTCTTAATTGTACCAAACTTGATGATAAAGCTAATCGTTGTGCCTTCCAAGGGTATTCCTCAATGTCCAAAAGGTATTAGAGTTGTGATCTTGTTACTCATCATCCGTATCACTCGTTGGATGTCACTTTTTTTAGATTGTTCATTTTTTTAAGGTCCTTCTTCCCCTATTAGTCCTACTGCGAAGCTGTTTGTGGAGGAGGGTTTTGTACCTCCCCACCTACTCTCTATACTTGAGTCTCTTTCCACCATCACATATTGGTTCTCTACCCTCGATTGTCACTACTAACCCCTCCCAAGTCTACTATTGCCATCCGCACTCTCTAAATCCCCTACCAACATCTTCTCCAAAATCAGGTATCTCTTCTCCTCTAGTTTCTAATATCCATCATCCCCATTATTCCACACATTTTTGTCGTCCCCTCTCCCATTTTTTTCTTCTAAATAGTACTAATCATTCTATTGCGCAATATCTGTCTTACCAAGGTCTTTTAGACTCTTATTAGTCTTTTCTTAGTAATGTTGATCCAGTCATGATTCTTCACTCTTTTCATAAAGCTCTCTAGAATCCTCTATGGGTGTCTACAATGAAAGCAAAGATGGATGTCCTTCAACACAATTAAACTTGGGATCTTGTTACTTTGCCAAAAAGGGAGCGACACTGGTAGTTATAAATGGGTATTTAGTGTGAAGTATTTGACAGATGGCTCGATTGACCTATATAAAACTCATTTTGTTGCTAAATGTTTTACTTAGATTTCGGACAAAGATTTTAGTGCTATTTCTGTCCCGATTACTAAATTCAACACCATTTGTCTTTTGGTTTCCCTCGCTACCTCTTATTCACCTCTTCACCAATTGGATGTTAAGAATGATTTTCTCAATGGTGATCTTTCTGAGACTATATATATGGATCCGCTATCGATTTTTTGGGCTCAAGGGAAGTATTTGAGGAATGTTTGTAGCCTCTAAAAATCTATCTATGGCCTTAAGTAGTCTCCTCAGGCATGGTTCATTTGCTTCAGTACCACTCAGACCATACTTGTTTTATTCGTCATCAGTCTCAAGGTCAATGCATTATTATCTTAGTTTAAATTGATAACATCATTATCACTAGAGAAGATACTTCTGGTATTGTTCAGGTGAAACTTGGTATTAGGAGGTCTTTCGACATTATACTTATAGCTTATATACTTTTCATGGTAGTTATCTCATATTTTGAAAAAGTAAGAAGCAAGTTGTTGTCTCTCGATTTTCTGTCGAAGTCGAGTACCATGCCATGGTTCAGGGTATAAGTGAGCGTTTTTCGGCTTCGATCTCTCCTAATTGAGTTGGGCTTCTCAGTGTTAGATTTGTCTTGCTTGTTCTGTGATAATAAATCTGCTATCATATTATCTTTTAATTCGGTCCTTCATGAAAGAACGAAGCACATCGAAGTTGATATTCACTTAATTCAGAAAAAAGTTCGTTCAGGTGTTATTACTCTCTACTTTGTCCGATCTTTTTCTTAGACCGCTGATATGTTCACGAAGTCCATTGGACCCTTATTGTTGCAGTCATCTCTTGTTAAGTTAGGGCTTGCTGATATATTTGTCTCATCTTGAGGGGGAGTGTTGAAATTAAAAAATGTTGGAATTAGGAAATTTTCATAATTTGGTCCTTTATAATAGGTCATGTCAATCATAGTTTATTCTCTCAATTAATTTTTTTATTTTTCTTTATTCATTTTTCTTATTTGGATTATAGGGTGTAATATATATTTAGAGATGATTTAGTAATAATATTCAAGCTTTTCTTTCTTCCTGTTGGCCCAATTAGTTATACTAGACGAGTCAAGTTTGGATGGGCATGGAAGTTTCCATGTGGTATTGTACCAATACATTATTGGGTAAATTACGTTGATCTCTCCCAAAGTTTATGACTTATACGAACTACCCCTTTAAATTCTAAAAATTACATTGATCCCTCTATTAGTACTTGTCGAATAATAGAGCTAATTAGCAAAAAGAGTGTTGAATGACTTGTTTACCCTTTTGACAACCCCACGTATTTTTCACCCTACCCTTGTTTGATTGTCTTTCTCTTACCCTATTTTTCCCTTTAATCCTCTCGCATATAAGCGACAGATTAGGGTTTTGTTCAAGCTTTTATGAAATGATTCAGCTTAGTCAAATCCAAGGCCAAACAACTTCTAATCGTTCAATTGGTATCCAATCTCCAAAATTAAAAGATCGAATTGAAGAAGTTGTATCTAATTCAACTTGAATTGGTCAATTATGTGTCTGTCTGACTCAATTAGGGATTGTAACTTCCAAATGGAGGTTTCACACTTGAGTACGGTTGTTCGAACTAGGACTTATTGCTGCAATCTCAAGTAAGATCAGCGAAGGAAGAACTGACTACAAATCAAGGGATTATTGATAGGAGATTTTGGAAGTTAGTTTAACTCAATTTGGAAGAAATTGAATTAGAACCTAGAGAAGCCATATAACGAGAGGTTCTATTTGATAAAGCTAAAAACTGAAAGTACTAAAATAAATTTCTTTAAGCAAAATAATTTTTTGATTAGATTGTATATGATGAATTAAACAAGACTATTTGATATGTGTAAGAATCTTAAATATGATTTATTTAGTTTTTTTCCCTTTTTATTTTTATATTGTTCTGGTGATGTGATGTAATGGTGGTGGTGACAATGGGGTGGTGTTAGTTGTATTTGTAGTAGGAAGGAGGTGGCTAAGGTTGTGAGGGTAGTGACAGTGATTATGAACTTGGAGGTGGATAAAGGGTGGTGGTGGAACGATGGAGATGGAAGGTGATAGTGGAGTTAGAAGGGTGCGTGGATGATAGGGTCATAGAGGTAATGGTGAAGTGAAGGTAGAAAGGAGGTGGTCGTGGTGGTTAGGGGGGTGCGGGTGAAGCTATGGAGGTGGAAGGGGTACCACTAATGGTTCTAATAGTGGTGGTATGGTGTAGTTGTAGTCGTGGTGGCAATGATGGTGGTGTAGCAGTAGCAAGGATGGTGGATGAATATTGTGGTGGGGTTAGGGTTGGCGGTGGATGCACCTTGATACTTATGGACAATAAAATATAACTTCCAAATTCAATCAACACTTAGGACCATGCTAACTAAAAATTTCTCTAAGTTTTCTTATATTTTACCTTATCTTTTAAGAGGCACTTAATTTTAAGTGATGTGAATTGTTGTTATCAAACAAACTTAAGTTGCGTTCACTTAATTTATTCAATTTTTAAGTGTTGAATTGGGTTTTAAAACAATCTCTTAGGTGTTGGTTGATAAAATTAAATATTAAAAATTAAAAACTAAAAAATAAGTACTAAAAACTGAATGCAGAATATTTTAAGTTAAAAAAATTATTGATAAAAATATAAGTACTAAATTGAAATTGATTGAAATGTTCAACAAGCTAATCTAAATCTAATTTATATGTTCAACAAAAATTATTTTTTTAATTTTCTTTTTCAATTTATAAAAGAAGTTGTGGTGGCTTCATGGTAGTTACGACGGTGACGGTGACGGTGGCGGTGGTGGTGGAGGCGGAGGGTGTAGTGTTGACAACGGTACGGTAGTAGTGGTGGTGGTATCAATAGTGGATGGATAGTGGTGTGGTGGCGGTAGATATGTGGTGGTTGCAAGGGGTGATATAGTAATTGGGGTAGAGAATGATGAAGGTGGAGCATGACTGCAACAGTATAAGAGGGAAGTTAAGGGTGGTAGTGGAGGGATGGTGATGCTCATAGTAGTAGGAACGGTGGTAGTAACAGTAGAATAGTGGTGGCGGTGGTGATGAATCGATGGTGGTGGTGAGGGATGTGGTGTGGTGGTGATTGTGGCGGTGGTGGAGTTATATTTTTGCACGTCAATGCTTATACATGCATATTTACAAACTCAGTCAAAATTAAGTCTTGCTACTTAAAATTTTTAGCCTATGTTTTAAGAGACACTTAAAGTATTAAGTTGTGTTTGGTTGGATGGAATTAATTTTATAAGAAATGATATTTTAGATTAGAATGAAATGATGTAGAAATTGTTATTTTCATTCCGTAAGAAGTTGAATGGATTGAGAATTCTTTTATTACCCTAGATAATGGTCATTCCAAATGAAATATCTATTTTATTACTTTTTGATCAACCAAACACTGGAATGATTATTCGTATGGAATGACCACTCTATCCAACCAAACATAGCCTAAATGAGGTACAATGTTATTATCAAACCAACTTAATTTAATTTTAATTAATATATTCAGTTTTAAATGTTGAATTGAATTATTAAACAACCCTTTACAAAAGGTGTAAACTCAACTATAACTCTCTAATCACGATGACTGCACAAGGTCTAATTGTACCCATGCAAGAACACCTCCAAATCCTATGACCAAATTCTACCAATTTCTTTCATGGAAATGCAATGGTCATGTTCCAATACAAGATT
>BRYE01000007.1:10855385-10857885 GCA_030159115.1 Actinidia arguta var. hypoleuca
CTAACAAAGCACCAGGATTGTCGCTTGGATGTAGATAATAAGGACTCGAGGAATCATCTGAAGGGTTGATAGGATGATGATTAACATGAGTAGTATTGATAGGAGAAGGATTGACATAACTCATTTTCAAGAATTTGTCCAAGAAGATACAGAAAAACTTTGAAAAGAATCGATGCAAGAATTCTAGAGTAGAATTCCAGAACTTTGAGAAATCAATCAATTTAGGTTGCGGAATGCTCTGATACCATGTTGATAATCCGATTAATCTTGAATCTAATCTTGATGAAAATAGAAATAGAGAAGGCAAAGATGGAATTTTGTAGAAGAAACTGAAACTGAATGAATTGAAAAACTGAATGCTTTTACATCAGACTTAAGTCCTATTTACAACCTATCAACAATAACAAAACTAACTGAAAAGAAACTAAACTAACTGAAAAAGAAACTAACTCAACAATAACAGAACTAACTGAAAAAGAAACTAACTTGTATCTTCTAACTTTCTATCATTTTAAGTCTTTCTTCTTTTCTCTTTAATTCCATGCTTTTCAATATGAGATGTAACACTCCAACACGAGGCACTGTTAATAGATTAAGCATTATTATATTATATTATTTTTATTCTTAAGTGTAAGATTTGTTAAAAGTATTTGTGTTGACTATCGGTAGAAATAATAAAACCAATAGTTTGTTTGGGACTTTGGGTTGGTTTGGGAGGCTAAAAATAAGGCCTTGTTTGGAGTATTTTTTTTTTTTTTTTTTAGTTGTTTATTTTTCAATTTCTTTTATTTTTAATAATTTTTTTTACTATTTGATCAAAATTTTATATTTTTTCAGTCTTTCTTGACAAGATGAGTCCAAAATTATAAAAAAATTATCTAATTCAAAATAATTCACTAAAGACGAAAAAAATCATACTATCCCCAAAAATTCTATTTTTTTTATTCTTTAATGATTTTTTTTTCTAAACTAGATAAATAAAAATATATATTTTTAGACTCTTCTTATTGAGAGGAGCGTAAAAAGTATAAAATTATGATCAAACGGTAAAAAATTCACTAAAAACTAAAAAAACCATTACCCCAAGGTTCCGTTTGGATTATTTTTTTTTTCCAAGTTTTTTTATCTTTGATCAAAATTTTAAATTTTTCTTGCTACTCTTGACAAGAAGTGTTCAAAATTATACAAAAATTATCTAATTTGAATTTTTTTTTACTAAAGACAAAAAAACTATTTTATCCTAAGAGAAAACATCTCAAAATGGTTTCATTTTGTCTTCAGTTAGTTTTTTTTTTAAATTAGATTTAATAAGTTTTTATTTTTGGACTCCCCTCGTCAAGAGAAATGAGAAAAATATAAAATTTTGATCAAACGGCGAAAAAAATTCACTAAAGATAAAAAGACTCGAAAATCAAAGCAGCTAAAAACCATGACGCTAAAAATAAATAAATAAAAAAGATATAGAATTAAAAAAGAAAAAAATAATGAAATAGTGTTAAGAATAGATAGGCTGATGTGGTGGAATTTAAAAAATTGGATAGCTAAAATAAAAAATGCCTTGTTGCTTATTTTTCAAGCAAAACTCTAAAAATAAGCATAAATTTACTTGAAAGTAAGGAGATTGGTGCTTTATTTAATTGTGATTGGATTAAGTTTTTAGAATTCGATTTGTTATAATTAAAATAAAATAAATTAATTTATTACCGAGATTAAACCTTGATTTTTTTATTTATAATTTTTTCTATTTTTTTTATGAATAATATACACACATAAATCTAAAAAATAAAAGGTTCAAATAAATAAAGTGGGCCCTTGCAATAAACCCGCTAAGAAAGCTGGACTATTTGAGTTTCTCTCCCAATTAGAGAGAAGCTAGACTTTCGGAGCATCTCTAGCAACTTCTAATGATTTTGTTTCTTCCTTTATTTTTTAATTTTGAAAATCACTTGTTTTAATTACTCGCTATTTTTATCTATGAATAGTTAAAATATTTATTTTTTTAAAATTTAAAATAATTCACAATAAAAAAAGAATACAAAAAATGATTATGTGAATAATGCTATCTCAAATTGGGTGGGGGTGGGGGTGGGGGTGGGGGGACTGTAGTACATGCCAAGAAAAGAGCTCAAATAGAAAGCCTAGCGAAGTCGACGTTTTGGACTTTCCCTCCCCCCAAGCTACTCGAGGAGGATGGTTAACAATTCTATTGAAATAAGAGTTATGGGGTAAAAAGTAATGATGTGACATATTAGTACTGTCGCGCCCCAAAAACCAAACCACGGGAGCAAGGTCAAAAAGTCAGAGAATACGGAAAAAGGTCCTACGTGGACCAATCAAAAGTGCGGAATTTAAAGGGGATATCCTACATGGACACCCGTTGAAAAGTCAAAGTTCGACACAAAATATTAATTTTAAAAAGGCTAAACATTTGCCCGAATGAGATTAACATCAAAATAGTTTCTTTTACATATTTGAAATAAAAAGGGCTAACACGTGCCCA
>BRYE01000007.1:10872885-10875385 GCA_030159115.1 Actinidia arguta var. hypoleuca
GGCAGGTCCTCGAACTGGTTTTATATGAAGGAAGGGGGTTCTCTGCTCGCAGGCCTCACTCTTCCTCGTTGTAGGCAAGGGGACCACTGTGTGCTGCTCTCACTTACCCCTAAATTGCTGGAGCTCATGGCTTGCACGTCCCTTGCGTTTGAAGCTCCTGTATGAAGGCTTTGCTTTAAATGGGAACTCGTTGATGGTTTGGTTCAAAACGACGTTGTTCCTCTTAAATTCTATTTTGGGGGGTTAAGGTGAGTGTACTTGACGCGCTCCTGGAGTGGATTACCTTTCTCTCTTCCTACATTTATTGTTGCGTGTAATTTACTTAGCTGAGTCGGCACCCAAGTACCACATGTCTGCTTTTGATTGGCCACATATTCTTTACATTTTACGTCCTCTACAATATTGTATTTGTTGAATTACACAACTAATTTTAATTTGCATCGAATTATCGATCACAAGGTTTTTTGTATCTAGCATAGAAGATTAGTTTTCTATGTACGGGAAATACATTTTTTTTTTTTAATTTTGGAGCCTACGGCTCCCTCCCTAGGTTTAATTTTGGAGACTACCACTTAGGTTTTATTGCTTGTGAGGCAGCGGGTTGATGGGTGAGCGCGTGCACACTTAAAAGTGTTATTTTGATTTATTCTTGCGTTTAATTCAAGTTTGATCATAAACTTGTATAAGATAAGAAAAATGTAAAAGAAAAGATAGTGAAAAAAAAAGGAGAAACTAAATTTTTATATTTGGGTTAAGAAAATGAGAATAAAATAAACTTGTGGTATTGGTAAGTTCTGTAAAATAAAATGGGTGCTCCATATTTAGCCAAACAGAAGGATCTAACTAATATTAATAAATAATAAGAAAATATTATTTATTAATTAACGAAACATTGTAAAGGACAAGAAAGCACTAGCAGTAAAATAGTACCCTGCTATGCCACTGTACAGACCCGGGTTTGATTCCCGGCTGGTGCAAGTATCTCTTTTGTTATTATTATTTATTTTGTCATCCTTTCATTACTCATATGTCATTCTTTTGGGTTTTTGACTTTCTGTTAAAAAAGATTGTTCGAGTTTGTTTGTTTTTTTTAAAAAAAAGTAAATTTCACTGATCTCCTCTGAAATTTATGACAAATACAATCACTCCCATATAGTTTCAGAAATAACATTAACCTCCTTACTTTTGAAACGAATATCAATATTTTATTTTTGTGTAAAAATAGAAAACTTATCCTTTAATTTAGAGCTTTTAATTTTTTTCTCAATACACTCATTACGATAAATAACCATTCTCTCTCTTTTTTTAAAAATATCATTTATTTATAAACTATTTTATTTTTAATTTTTTATGAATAAGTATTTTTTTAAAAAAAGAATTGATCTAAAGAATTTAATTTTTAAGTACTCCTAATAAAAAATATACTTAAAAAATAAAAATTTATTATCAATATTTTTTAAAAAAAAATATTAATCTAAATATTTTATATTTTAAGTTATCCTAATCTAAACATACTTAAAAAATAAACTATTTATCAAACACCATTTATTTATAATTTATTTTATTTTTATTTTTTATCAATAAGTACTTTTTTTAAAAAATAATTAATCTAAACAGTTTATTTTTTAAGTACTCATAATAAAAAAATAAAACTTTGCTATCAATATTTTAAAAAAAAAGTATTAATCTAAATATTTTATATTTTAAGTTCTCCTAATCTAAACATACTTGAAAAATAAATTATTTATCAATTATTTTTTTTTAAAAAAAATTATTTAGTTTAATGGGTGTATTGAGAAAAAATATAGAAGTTCTAAATTAAAGGACAAGTTTATTATTTTTGTACAGAAATTAACTCTAAAAGAGAATCTTGAAATTAGTTTTAAAAGTAAGAGATATCAATTTTATTTTTAAGACTATAAGGGAGGTTTCTGTATTTATAAGAAACCTTAGGGAAGGTTAGTGAAATGTATCCTTGGACATTTTTTAGCTAAAACTTATTTGGTAAACGAATTTTTACTTTTTCATAATATTAAATTACTATTTTTTCCTCATCAAAAAATGTTTTTCTATTTTATTTTTCGACTCCATCTCTTGAGGCAAAAAATTAGTTTACAATACTGTTATTTGGGTAGGTTGCACTTCAATGGTTTTAAAATGTAGTAATATTACTAACACAATTACATGCATATTTATATAAATTCTCTCACATGAATGTTGTTGGCCCAAAAGACAATTCAAGAAGGGGTGAATTACGTTTGTAACTAAATTGCCTATTTAAAAATATCATAACTAAATACCCCAAATCAATTTCTCTTTAATTGAATTTGTCCAAGTTTCACTCAAACTTATAAGTGTTTTTATTACACAAGAAGACACTCAAACTCTCACTAAGTGTTTGACTTTTACAAGAGGAATACTCAAACTCTCAACTAGTGTTTGGCTTTTACAAGAGAAACACTCAAATTATCACCAAGTATTTTTGTCCAAGCTACACTCA
>BRYE01000007.1:10890385-10900385 GCA_030159115.1 Actinidia arguta var. hypoleuca
TAATTTGTAATTTATAATTTTCTAGTCATGTCTTTTTTTTTTAGTTCTAATTTATGTCGAACAATTCTAAAAGAATAATATTTTTTTCAAAAGTAAAAGATTGGGGGAAAGGTATTTAAACACGAGTGGAATTTTTCGTATCGTTAATGGGTTGAGAAACAGGGTTTGGTTCCATCAAGTGAGGAGCTTCCACTGACCAAGAATTGTCCTGGCGGTGGAGGCCTTATTGCGGTGAGAATTTGAAGGAAATAACTATTCAATGTTTGCGTGTATACTATCTATATCCTCAATGCATTTGCTGAATGAGTGCATTGTTTGAATGACATTTGAAAGCAGTGCATTCTATATAATTACTTTTCAGAATTTGAAGTGACCATGTTCTTTGTAAGCACCTCTTTAAATAAGGGTTTTTCAATGGTTGGCATAATTCTATACTTTAGGTAATGGTTCTGATGAGGGGAAAAATATCCTATCGATATTCTAAGGCAGATACCTTGTTAAGAGATCACATCACCATAACACTAACATAGTCTTGGTCGTCCATCGCATTATCACCAATGGATCAATTCGTCGATATGTACAAGCCTTTTTTTCTAGCTTGCCTTAGGCGAGATCGTCTATGTCTTCAGATCAGAGACCATCTCCAGGAGGGCTCTATCTCCACAAGGACTCCGCCTACTCGAGAGTCCTTCTAGGTCGCTCCTTCGCCTGGTAAGAGTCTGCCTACACAAGGATTCCACCTTTACGAGGAAACTATCTCCATCAAAACTCCTATAATTGCGGATTGCTCTCCACGTGATAATCTCCTATTATCACTCCGGTATCTCAGAGATATATACTTCCCAAACATAGTTATCTGAAGATCTCACCTAAATATCCTCACACGGATCTCTATCCTACACCTATATAAATGTCGTTCCCCTATCTTATTGAGGTACAACAATTTAACCCCTAAATACGTGCATCTACAGCTCTGTCTTTACAATACTTTTCTTATGCTCGCCTTGGTCTAATTCGCACATCGGAGGGATTTTGAGCGATTGAACCCCAGTCGATAACGTTTGTTCGCCTGCACAGGTTGCCCAAGTTGTTGCAGAGGTCTAGTACCGAGGTGAAAGAGTAATTCTTACTGTTGGTTGCTCGCCCTAATTTTATACCACAATAGTTGGGCGCCGTCTATGGAAATGACAGTTCTCAACGTTCTATGCACTTGCGCATCCGTTTGATACGTAGACCAAGTGCCCATAGCCCTTTAGATTACAGAGCTCATCTAATGGCCAACACTAGCCAAACTCTAGATCTAGAGGGCTTCCACTATGAGATGCATGATATAGCCGAATAGATAAGGATCATGAATGAGAACAATGCCTACCTCATACAGCACCTCACCACAAACAATCCACCACGTCCTCCTCTAGCACCTGTTCCAAATATTCAACGATCTCGCCTCTCTCACCATTCGGGCAACGATTCTCAGAACAATCGATGTACTAGCCGAGCACGAGATCGGTGACATCGATCACCAAGTCCTAAACCCAAATGAGAAAGAAATTCAGTTTTATCAAAACTCGATCATCCAACAAAAACCTCGACGTGGAGGGCGGGGAAGTCAGAAGGAGAGGGAGGTCTCCTCACCGTGATGACTAGGTACTCATACGTCGAGATAAATCTACCACTCAAAAGATTAGGAACCTTGACGCCCGTATTGACGCCATCAATACAAGTGCAAGTGCGATAGTGACCGTGGATGCTTTGATCAAACAGACTGAACCTTCATTCACAGAAAGGGTAATGAAGACCAGAGTCTCTTCTAGATTCATGTTGCCTACTCAACTCGGGGTCTATAAAGGGAAGATGGATCCAACGGACCATCTGGATTCATACAAAAGCCTGATGGTGCTCTAGGGATATTATGACGAAATAATATGTAAAGTCTTCTCTGCTACCTTAAAGGGGTCGATAAGGTCATGGTTCAGAAAACTATCTTCAAGAACCATTGACTCGTTAGACGACCTAAGCAGGCTGTTCATAGCTAATTTCATGAGTTGCCGGGTCAGGCAGAAAATCTTGATAGTTCACTAGAATGAGACTAAAATCTTGAAGGACTATGTGAAGCGATTCAACCAGGCTATTCTAGAAGTGGAAGATCCTAGTGACAAGGTGATGGTAATGGCCATGAAAGAGGGAGTTCGCCCAGGACCATTGTTTGATTCCCTCTTGAAGAACGTCCATGAAACCTTGACAACTCGCCAAAGTATTGTTGACAAGTATATTGTTGTGGAGGAGTTGGCCGAGGCTAAACAAAGAAGGCAAGGAAAGGATGACAAGAGGAAGGAACTCGAAACTAGGCGAATGGACTACAGGAACAAGACAAGGAACAAGAGGCCAGACCGAGATTCGAGGCGACGAACCAACGACAAGCATCCTCGTACTCCACCTCCCTGCCCTGAGTTGATATTGCCCACTCTCAACGCTCCCATCACCAAGGTGTTCACAGAGATCAAGCACGAGGAATTCATCAAGTGACCTAAAAAAATCAAGACTGATCCTCATAAAAGGAACAAGAACAAATATTATGAGTTCCATCGAGATCACGGGCACAACACTAAAGATTATTTTTAATTAAAAGAACAGATAGCCGACCTTATCAAGAAAGAGTATCTGAGGAAGTATGTTTCATATCGCCCACCTCCCGGCTCACCAAAAAGGAGATATGGCAACAATAGACCAACCGCGAAGGACATACAGGTGATCCACGACGATTTTGGATCAGGAGGATGTTTGAGCTCATCTCGAAAAAGGCACGCCAGGAGCACTGGTGAGTGAACAGAGGAAGAAGTCTATAGTTGGAGCTCACTTGCCTATTACCTTCACCAATGACGACCTAGGGGCTTGCACCTCCCTCATGACGATGCCTTGGTCATCTCAACCGTCATAGCCAATTTCAATGTGCAAAGGATACTAGTTGACAATGGAAGTTCGGTAGATATCTTGTTCGACTCGGCATTTGACAAGATTAAAATTGGGTTAAATAAGTTGCATCCGTTTCACACTCCTCTGGACGGATTTGGAGGAAACACGATGCACCCCCTTAGCTGGATCAAGCTGCTAGTGACCTTGGGAACAGAGCCCCACCAGACCACAATATGGCAGGATTTCATTATGGTGGATTGCCCTTTGCCCTATAATACGATCCTAGGTCGCCTAACTCTCGAAGGAATAAAAGCAATCACCTTAACCTATCACTTAAGGTTGAAATTCCCTACTTCAACTGGGATAGGTGAGGTTAAAGGTGATTAGAAAGTGGCCAAAGAATGCTTCATCTCGGCTATGAAGATTGAATATCCTCCTAAACCAAGCAGCCAAAGCAATTACAGATCGTCGATGCCGAGATAAAGGCATTGAGAGACGAGATGGAAGAAATTACCTAAGTGGACCCCAGAGTCGAAAAATACCCAGCCTTTGGAAGAAGTTACTCCATTCTCTATTCATCTTGACCATCCAGATCACCATGTTATGATTGGAACAGAACTAGCTGAAGAATTACGGAGTACTATGGTGGGATTTTTGAAAAGAAATTATGATGTCTTTGCATGATCACGGGGCGACGTCCCAAGAATAGATCCTCAGGTTGCCACTCATAAACTATTCACCAACCTTGACTATCCTCCAGTTCGCCAGAAGAGAAATAAATTTGCCCTAGAGTGATTGAAAGTCATACAAGAAGAGTTAGCAAAACTCATCAAGGCCAATGTCATTAGAGAGTCCCACCACCCGAATTGACTCGCCAACGTTGTCGTCGCCCCAAAAAAGGGAGAAAGTGGAGAGTATATGTTGACTTCACCGACCTCAACAAGGCAAATCCAAAAGATAGTTTTTCTTTGTCAAAGATTGACCTGATAGTTGATGTCACCTCCAAACATGAGCTTCTCAGCTTTATGGACACCTTATCCGGATATCACCAAATCAAGATGCATCCACCCGACATGGAGAAAACTTCTTTTATTACTTAGAGAGGACTATACTGTTACAAAGTTATGCCGTTTGGTTTGAAAAATACGAGGACGACGTACCAGAGATCGGTGAACAAAATGTTCAAAGAGCTGATTGGAAAGACTATGGAAGTTTACATAAATGATATGCTCGTCAAAAGCCTCAAGGCTGCAGAGCACATCACCCACCTAAAGGAGGCATTCAGCGTTCTACAGAAGCACCGAATGATGTTAAATCCTTTCAAGTGCATTTTTGGTGTCTCCTAGGGTAAGTTCCTCGAATTTTTGGTGACCAGACAAGGGATCGAGGCAAACCCAGACCAAATTCAAGCCCTGCTTGCAATGAATTCGCCCAGAAAAATTCATGAAGTACAACAATTGACTGGGCGAGTAGTTGCCCTTAACAAATTCATCTCCAAATCAGTTGAAAAATGTCTCCCATTTTTTAAGATCTTGAGAAAAAATCAAGCTTTCCAATGGAATGATGAATCTGAGGTAGCTTCCAACAGCTACTCGCCTCTTTTGCTTACTGTTCCCATTATGAGTGAGGAGTTCATCGTGTACCTCTCCGTTTTGCTAATAGTAATAAGTACAGTGCTTATCAGAGGAGAGGACAAAATACAAAAACTAGTATATTATCTCAACAAAGTCCTCATATGAGCTGAGACCAGGTACTTGAAAATTGAAAAGCTCGTCTATACCCTTCTGATCACCGCTAGAAAACTTTGCCACTATTTTCAGGCGCATCCTATTACTGTGTTGATTGAACAACCCTGGAAGCAAATTCTCCATCGACCTGACGCCTCGGAAAGGCTCCTCAAATGGCCCATTGAGCTGAGCGAGTTCCACATTGATTACAGACCAAGAATGGCGATCAAGGCTCAAGCCTTGGCTAATTTTATGGCTGAATTCACATATGACGTCGCCCTAGAAACTAAAAAAAATCTACTCGAAGTGGAGATAAAAGGACAGAACCCCGATGAAGACCTCGCCAAATGGAAGTTGTTCATAGACAGGTCATCAAACTAGTATGGCTGTAGTGCAGAACTAGTCCTCCAAATTTCTTCAAGCGAGCAGATGGAGTACGCCATTCGTATAGAGTTTAAAACCACCAACAATGAAGCCGAATATGAGGCTCTCCTCGCCAGACTGAGAGTAGCAACGAAACTGGGAGTAGATTCCCTGGATGCCTTCAGTGATTCTCAACTTGTGGTAAACTAAGTCCAAGGGGACTACCTCGCCAAAAATACAAGGATGTTGGCCTACTTAGACGAAGTGAAGAATATGTCCAGGAAGATCTAAGACTTTAAAATTTGCCAAATTCCCAGAGAAGAGAATAAAAAGGTTGATGCTCTAGTCAACCTTGCCTCAACCTTTGATTTTGTCTCAGACAAGAGTATACCCCTATAGGTTTTACTAAACCCAAGCATTGAGTTCGCCAAATCAGTCTGTCAAACGGAAGCGGGCCTGACATGGATGGACAACATTATGGCATATCTCTAAAATGGCACACTACCACCAAACAAACTCCAAGCTCGCCGGATCCAATATATATCTGCAAGGTTTTGCCCTCTCCATGGAACTTTATAAACGATTCTTTTTAGGGTCTCTCCTATGGTGTCTCTGATCAGAAGAAAGGGAATATGTGCCGATAAAAATTCATGAAGGCATCTGTGGAAATCATTCAAGGGCGAGATCACTAGTGAGAAAAGCAATTCGTCAAGGTTATTTTTGGCCACAAATGGAATGAAATACGATGACGTACACAACAAAATATGACAAATGCCAACGATTTGCCCTAGTTAGTCATCTCCCTCACACCAAGATGGTCCCGATGACTAATCCATGGCCATATGTTTCGTGGGGCATAGACATACTTGGACCCCTACCTATAGCCCCATTACAAAGGAAGTTCTTGATTGTCGCCATTGACTACTTCACAAAGTAGATAAAAGCCAAACCTCTTGCCAAGATTACAGAAAGAAATACTAAGAATTTCATGTGTAAGAGCATCATTTGTCATTTTGAAATTCTTAAGGTTATCATCTCGGACAACGCCAGGTAATTTGACAACGATGGATTCAAGAAGTTCTGCTCAGACCTCGCCATCTCCCACAATTTTTCTTCGCCTGGTCATCCTCAAGCAAATGGCCAAGTGAAAGTCACCAACAGCACAATCTTGAGGAATTTAAAGACGAGATTGGAAAAATTCAAAGGTGAATGGGTAAAAGACTTGCCGAGTATACTTTGGGCATACCTACAATGAACATAATTTATACTGGCGAGATGCCATTTTCTATGGTATATGGGACAAAATCTGTTATACCAGTGGAAATAGAAATACTGAGTTTCAGAACTTTAAATTTCGACAAGAAAAATAATAAAATTGACCTGAGACTCAACCTTAACTTCCTTGACAAAAAGAGAGAGAGAGAGAGAGTTGAGGTACGCCAAGCAGCTTACAAGCATCAGGTCGCCAAATACTATAATCAAAGAGTCAAACATAGATCTTTCTTTCTAGGCGACCTAGTCCTAGGAAAAGTTACTTTGTCTACAAAGGAATCAAATGTAGGAAAGCTCAATACTACTTAGGAAGGCCCCTACAAGGTTGTCAAAGTTCTAGACCAGGAACCTATTGGCTGAAAAACATGGACGGGAAAGCCCTTCCTCACCCCTGGAACACTGAACACTTGAAGAAATATTGCTAGTACTGCGTCTAGTCTCCATGAGAATGAGATCTCCTAACCAATGTGGCATCGCCAGTCTTATGATCTCCAAAAGCTCCATTTATATGGTTAATCAAAATTATGTCATGATCGCCTATCCTTATGGTGAATTAATAAAATTTCTCCGTTAATTTTATCGCTAGAAATTTATGTCGCCATTCTTTTAAAGAGTCATTGTGGATGTCGCCAATATCAAGAACGCCCATTCGTTATAAAATGATAAGGCGTCTTTATCGCCATTGTGGATGTTGCCATAATCAAGAATGCCCATTCATTATGATAAGGCGTCTTGATTGCCATTGTGGATATCACAAATATCAAGAACGCCCATTTATTATGATATGATAAGGCATCTTGATCGCCATTATCAAGAATGCCCATTCATTATAATAAGGTGTCTTGATCGTCATTGTGGATGTCGCCATTATCAAGAACACCCATTCATTACGATATGATAAGGCATCTTGGTTGCCATGTAGATGTCATCAATATCAAGAATGCTCATTCATTACGATATGATAAGGCATCTTGATCGCCATTGTGAACGTCGCTAATATCAAAAACACCCATTCATTACAATATGATAAGGCGTCTTGATCGCTATTGTGAACGTCGCCATTATCAAGAACGCCCATTCATTACGATATGATAAGGCGTCTTGATCGCCATTATGAATGTCACCATTATCAAGGATGCCCATTTGTTAAGAAATCAAATAATGATTCAAACAATGAAGGTATTTTGATCGACAAAGTGGATTATTTAATTATTTCACCATGTGAGAATCTCCATAACTTTGCCAAGTAGTTTTGTTCGCCAAAAAGTTCAATGGTGATCGTCAATTTTAAATCGCCATTTGGTTAAAATTTTGAGGTGCAAAAATTTATCTCGCTAATTTATTAAGGTTATGGTCGCCATCATTTCAAATGATTCATAATAATGTCAGTGCAACCAAAATAGGTACAATGAGAAAAGAGAGAGAATGAGGGACAAAGATTTTTATTTATAAAAAATAATAATAATAGAAATGTTCAAGGAGGAAGGGGGTTATTGTCGCCTTTGTCTGTCTCCCTATTATCCGCGTTCTCTCCCTTATTCTCTTTCTACTCGCCCCCGTCCTCCTCAGTGAGCAGGTCGTGATCGAGACCCATGCCTTCTAGGTCACTAGCAAGATCGAGATGATGGTGGCGAAGCTGCCGTTTATAGAAATCAAATCCCTTGCCAAAGTACATGGAGGCATCATCTTTAACTGCTCCCAAAAAGTCCAACGAGGTTTGAATTCCTCCATCGCAAATGTTTTGGCTTGGGCCACAGCTTCTCGAAGCTCCACCACCAAGATCCCCGACCTCTTCATCTTGTCGGCAATGCCATCTCAATCATCCTTCAACTTGGCCAACTCGTCGATGGCCTTTTGCTCCTGAGCTTGGGCCTCATCCAGTTGTTGTTCCAGCTCACCAGCTAGCTTCTAGAGGTAGGATACCTCACTTTCCAGAGAAGCAACCTAGCCTTGCTAAAGGGACGCCTCTTCCCCTACTTCCCTACTCTGAACAACCAGGGAGGATCAGAGCACAAGCGCTTGCTACAAATAATTTTTTTAAGGACGCCCTAAATAAAATATCAATGAGAAAATTAAGGTCGAGACTGAGGTAGTACCTGGCCAATAACATGAAAGAGTTTGGTGGCCGTCTGATCCAAGGTGAGATTTTCCACCTTCTATTTGTCAGCGAGTAGGATCACTCCCCGTAATATCTTCTTGGCAATGAAGAGGCTGCAAAGAATAAAGGCCCCTGGTCCCAAGACTGTACCAAGATTGGTCGAGGTGTCTTCTCCGGGCTTCGACGAGGAAGTGGCTCTCGAGCACGCCACATCGTCGGGCCTGATCATCTTGTTTTTGGCCTCGAGCACAAAGGCGGCCTCTTTTCCCTTGGGCTGTTAACATCCTTACCCTTCTTGCTAGGCGAGCTAGTAAGGTCCTCCCTTAGGCGCTTCTTGCTAATCACCACCCTCTTTGTCAAGGTGGGCCCTGCCATCGAACCCTCATTCTTGGATTTCTCCACCTTCTCGCCGAGCTTCTTAAAGCTGATTCTCTTTGACATTCCTACAAAACAAGCACCGACTTCAAATTAAAAAAGAGATGAATTATTTGAAAGAATAAAGATTGTACCATTCGATCTGAGCTCGGAAGGGAGCCATAATTTTGACCTAGCTCCCGAACTTGAGCTCAGACTCAAGGAGCGCGAGCTTGAGCTCAAGCTGCCTGGCTCCCAGGCACCTAAAGTAGGTCGAACTCTTGCCCCCAAAACCGATAGAAAGATATGACTGGGGAGGCGAGATAGGATCCTATATGTCCTCCTAATTATTCTTATATACTCTAATGAGTTATCTCGGGAGAGGCCACCTTGGAGTAGTTCATCTCGTGAATAGCGGGACTCACCCGATTGGGGGGGAGCATTGTCTGCAGAATGGTTCTCGCCAGCATTCCCAGACACCATGGGCTCGGGGAGGCCGAAGCTCCGGCGGAAGGATTTAGACTCGAGAAGGTTGAGGACTGAGAAAAAACCTTTTTTCTTAACTGAGCTCGATATTTTACCAAATCTTTTTAGCTCACTCTCGTACAATCGGGGCAGCCCATTGCAGCGTTTACCTGAGGTGTATATCACATGATTAATAAATAAAAAAGAAAATAATGTAAAAATAAAAAATATATATATGTATGAAAGGAAAGTGAAAAAAAGATTGAGACTAACCTGGGGTTCCCCACGATCTTGGGACTGTTTGAGCCCCGACCTCTTGAGATGCTCCTTTAGGAAACTCACAGCCGTCTCTCGAGATAAAGAAAAACTTTTTCTTCCATCCCTTGATGTTACTGGGATATCTTCCGAGCAAGGTCTTCTTCGGCCTCGCCTTAAAATACAGTCATCCTTGATCCGATTTTGAATTCTTGTTTAGGTTTAACATATTCCTAAAATCGGAGAGGGAGATGGCGTACTTGTGCGTTCACCATAGTACTATCGCACAGACGACACTTCGCCATGCGTTGGGAACAAGCTAGGCAGGGCAAATGTTGTAGAATTACAAAATCATCCTAATTGTGGGATGAATGGGGAAGCGCAGACCAGCATGAAAAGTGGCCACATAAAAGGCCACCTCGCTTGGGCGAGCAAAGCTAATTGTTTCACCCGCCTCAGGAAGTCTTATTTAGATGCTTGGCGAGATGAAATAGGACTCCCTAAGGCGATCTAAGTCGTCTAAAGTCATGATGTTTTCTTCCTCAGATAAAAG